>JAJAGP010000255.1:291748-364248 GCA_025084515.1 Ancistrus triradiatus | reverse complement strand
GGTCAGATGAAACCAAAATAGAACTTTTTGGTAAAAACTCAACTCGTCATGTTTGGAGGAAGAAGAATGCTGAGTTGCATCCCAAGAACACCGTACTTACTGTGAAGCATGTGGGTGGAAAACATCATGCTTTGGGGCTGTTTTTCTGCAAAGGGGACAGGACGACTGATCCGTGTTAAGGGAAGAATGAACCGGCCCATGTATCATGAGATTTTAAGACAAAACCTCCTTCCATCAGTGAGAGCATTGAAGATGGAACGTGGCTGGGTCTTCCAGCATGACAATGATCCCAAACACACTGCTCAGGCAACGAAGGAGTGGCTCCGTAAAAAGCATTTCAAGGTCCTGAAGTGACTTAGCCAGTCTCCAGACCTCAGCCCCATAGAAAATTTGTGGAGGGAGTTGAAAGTCCGTGTTGCCCAGCGCCAGCCTCAAAACATCACTGCTCTAGAGGAGATCTGCATGGAGGAATGGGCCAAAATACCAGCTACAGTGTGTGCAAACCTGGTGAAGACTTACAGGAAACATTTGACCTCTGTCATTGCCAACAAAGGTTATGTTACAAAGTATAGAGTTGAACTTTTGTTATTGACCAAATACTTATTTTCCTCCATAATGTACAATTGAATTCTTTAAAAATCTTACTTTGTGATTTCCTGGATTTTTTTTTTCATTTTGTCTCTCTTAGTTGAAGTGTACCTATGATGAACATTACAGACCTCTCTCATGTTTCTAAGTAGGAGAACGTGCACAATCAGTGGCTGACTAAATACTTTTTGCCCCACTGTACATGTGGCTTGAAACTACCTGCTTATTTACACACAGGTCCATCCAGGAGCATGGGGAGATGAGGATCGAGCAGACGATCGATGAGGTTGGCAGATTTTTTTTTTCACTCTTTCTCTCTAGAATACCCATCTCTGCGTTAATCGCCTTTTGTTTTTCCATTTAAAGCAGACATCTTGGCCAGCTTTACCTAATATGAACTAGTAGCTTGTAAATTTTAGTTATCCCTTCAGTACCTAAATAAGATACAGTACTGTGCAGTAGTCTCAACCTTAGATTAAATATACCATTGTTTCAGCAATTGTATAATGACTGTCTATAATTACTTTTCTGTGTCTTTATTAGGAAAAAACCCTAAAATACAGACGATTGGTTTGCGGTATTAATGGTCTTTTTGGAAGGGTAACAGCCAAAAACAAAACAATAAAACAGTACTTTTCAGAAGGAGAACATGGTGAAAAGTTCAGAATATGCTAAAAGCTCACAAAGGTTGAAATGATGATATTGTTGCTAAAACAACAAAAGGCGGCCTAAGACTTATGAAAAGTACTGTACTTGTATGGTTGACCAAACACTTTAGATATGGTTTTGAAACCTTTTCCAGCCTGATGAGTATCAACTCTTAATTTTTTTTTTTCCCTGTGGTTGTCAGAAATCTTTGTTCATGCTGTGATGTTCCACAAACAGGTTGTGAAGATCAGTCTTTGATAGATTAAAAGTTCTTCAAATACAGCAAGGCGCCCACTCACCTGATTGTCATCACATTGATTGAAAATGCCTCACTCTAATTTCACCTTCAAATGAACTGCTAATCCTCAAGGTCCATCTACTATTGCCACTCTCAGATGTTCAATGTTGGATCTTTTTTTCTCAATAAATAAATGACCATGTACAAGTGCTTTGAAGAGCTAATATTGGAAAGTGGAAGCAGATCTAGTGATGCAAAAATGCGAAATATTTGGATGCGATTATTTGGCGTCAAAACTCTACACACCAGATGCACTGCGATGTGTGTCTGTGTGTCTGTGTGTCTGTGTGTCTGTGTGTCTGTGTGTGTGTGTGTGTGTGTGTGTGTGTGTGTGTGTGTGTGTGTGTGTGTGTGTGTGTGTATATATATATATATATATATATATATACACACACACATGCATACATACATACATACATACATACATACAAATATATATTTATATATATATATTTTTAAATTAATTATATATTTTATTTTACTGACTGGTTAAAAAAATGGATATAAATACCTGTGATGTCAAATGACTCTCATTTCGTTGCATTAATCAGATTTTTGCTTGCTCATATATGACATATATGAAGACTTTTTCTTTTAAAAAACACTACACAACCATATGAATGGACAATACAAGCTTCAGCAGAGTGCATTTGTCCTGTCACAAATAGCCACTGATACTGATGTGATGTGCAATAAATAAATAAACCTACACACATCGGGTACTTTTATTAGAAGCAGCATATGCAAGCTGTTATCACGTGTGCCCGACATTGTCAAACTGCACGGCTACACTTGGCCATCTTCGTTGTTGCTATGCCAACACCAGAAGCAACTGTGATTGGTCAGTGAGTTTTTGTCGCCGGAGAAATTGGCAAAAATCGAACAGAGGGCGAATAAAAGAACATTGCATTTTGACTGTTTGAAAAATCACATTTGGTGTGGAAGGTACTGTCATTATAAGCAAGCTCGAATTAATTTACTGTAGTCGCACGAAAGAATTATGTTCGGTGTGTAGCGGCCTTAAGAACTGTCAGACTGAAGGTTTTTTTTTTTTTTTTCTTTTTGCAACTGATAAAGCTAATAACAATAAATGAGACACAAAATTGCTGAACTTAAATGAACATTTATTTCAGCTAAAAATCCACTGTCTCTGTTTGCACTCTTGTTTTATTGCTCTCAACTATAACATTTATTACCACATAACAGTATCACATTCTTTCTGGGGAAAAAATGAAAATGTAAAATGTGTAAATACTTAAAAATAAGCAGTGTTAGAGTAGTGCACATGGTAGCAGCCTTGTTTGTTTTTAATCCTAGTTCCTGTTAAAAGCAGTGAGTTGTAATGTTGGAGACAAAGTTCATCTTCTCATAAATGGCTCCACCCTCACTGAATGTTCTCTCGGCATCTCTTTGTTCATAGTCACTCAGTAGTTCCAGTTTATGAGCTGCAAGTACTAATGCGTGAAACAAAGTTTCTCTGCATTTTCCTCACTTTCTTTACAATTAGCCTTACAAGTGCAGATATTGGCCGATGCCGATTATTTGAAAATGACATTAATTGGCCCAATTAATCAGCCAACCGATTAATCGGTCTGTCACTAGTTCAAATGTTCAAGCTGCAGCACATGAGCTATTTGTCACCTTATGCGATGTCAGGCGTCGGCATGAGCGATATAACGCACACCACCATTGGACTGTGAAGCGGTGAAAAGACATTTTCTGGGCATTCTGATGGATCTGCTTGGCAGATGTCACATCTGTCTGAATGCCTACTCTGTTTTTCTGGGACATTTGCTGGAAACGTGTATGCCTACATACAACCCCGACCTCAATCCCATCCAGCTCCCCTTTCAATTAAAAGTTCAATTAACAGTGCATTTGTGGCTGAATGGAAGTGAAGTTATGAAATAGAGCAATAAGCCACATACGGGCATTACAGCCAGCTATAATCGTTATCATTGATTACCAGTGGCACAAACTCATTAGCAAAAAGCGTTCTCCTTATCTGTCTGACCTTAAAGATGAAATTGTGTTGCGGGCCGGCAAAGGCTATTTTATTACTGTATACAGGAGCATTTGAACTCTTCCTGTTGTATCCATGGGTGATGTTTGATATTACTTTACAGAAAATGTTTGTGCCAGTCTGGCAGTTTGAACGTCAGAACTTTTTATGTGGCAATGAACAGTAAGATTTGAGGCATTTTGAAGGCTTAAGCTTTAGTAACCCTTCACCCTACGGTGCCCATTTAATCACATCATCACCCTTCAGATGTGCCCATTTAATCACGTTTTCCTAAAGCCTTCTTTGCTCTTTTAGTGTGTTTATTTGACATTTTCTGCATTCTTTTGATCTTACTTAAAATACAGCATTTATACTTAACTGTATTTGAATGTGTTACTATTCATGTTGGATTGTTGTAAGGTGACCTTGAGTGTCATGAAAGGTGCCATCAAATAAAATATGGTATTATTAGTAGTAGTAGTATATTATGTGTATTCCAGTGATGCTTCATATTTGCTCTTTCACAAATCTATGTTCTGTAGATTTGTTTTTTTGGAGGTTTTTATTTATTTTCCACCCTGTTTGTGTCTTTCTCATAGGCTGTCGCGCCACTGAGGGAAAGGATTCGGGATCTGGAGCTTAGGTCTGTTTACATTCTCTTGCAAGTCACTGTTCTGCTGAATATCTACAGTACATTCACTGTCGTGTCTAGTTCCTCTAGACTTTAAATTTTATAGATAATAAAGTCTGAACGATATCATGTTTACTACATGATTCTAAGATTTGCTCAGATAGGAATTAATATTTGATCTCCAAGTCCACAAGACATTGTGGACACAAGGCTTTTATGGCATCAGCTAACATGATAAAGACGATTACGTGAAGGCTTCCAAAATTTTTAAAACTTCAGGCCTGGAGAATCAGGATTCACAAGGAATGGGGCAGCTGTCTGAGGTGGCACATGAATCCCATACTAATGTGCTTCAATCGCTAGCTTATGCAATTAATTACTTTTTGATTATTCATGCATTCCTGCTATCTCCCATTGTCATGCCTGGTACTCCGGCTCAGTGTGAGTACGCTTTTAGACTTTTAGAATGCTAGACCTGGCCAGAACAGGTCCTGAGGCATCACACATGCACCCTCACTCGCTTGCTTCTTGTGTGGTTTTCATTATTAATTATTTCATTTCAGGATCATGTAGGGTCATATAGGAGCATGCATAAGTAATGAGGGACCATTCGAGCCCTGGAGTATTTTTGAGCACTCTCACATACATTATGTCTAGGCCTCTGACTTAACAAGGAGCCTTCTCACAGGTCATTCTACCTAGATATGCTATGAATACTAAATAATAAATCAAATAAAATGCTGACGCAGCCAAGTGATTTGTGGATGGGGTGATGGTCAGTAAACCTGTGGGACTATGGTAGTCTAGTGGTTAAGGTACTGGACTATGGACCAGAAGGTCCAGGGTTCAAATCCCACCTCTGCCAAGCTGGCACTGTTGGGTCCTTGAGCAAGACCCTTAACCCACAATTGCTTGAATTGTAAGATTGTATCAATTGTAAGTCGCTCTGGATAAGGGCGTCTGCTAAATGCTGTAAATGTAAATGTAAACCTAAAACTCCCACCAAAGAGATGCAGTGGAACTATTTAACAGAGACTCATTTAGGTTGGGAAATTTATTTCTTGGTAAGTTACAGATGTACAGACCAGTGCAGTCTAAATCGATCGGAGATGCAGTAACTGATGTATTACTTGCATTTACAATCAGATAGTTAACATTACAATGAACGAGCACATATATGTAGACGTGTGCATGCGATTTTCATGGTCACTACTTTAACATGAGTGACATGACAATGCTAAAGAAAATGGTAATTAACTTGTCAATTAATTGCTACTAAATGTTTGGATTCTTTAAATTTCGTCTCTTATGATGATAATTGACGTTTGCTGAATTGTCCTAAAGGACACTTTGAAATTTAACATTCAATTAAATTCCCTGTTTCATGCTATGGTGTTTTTGTTCAGTGATTGAACCAAAAGAAATGATTTAACTCTTTCAGTCCTGAATTTGTTTTAATGAAGCAAAACCTCTGCCCATTCTCACTTCATTAGTTATTAGATATTTAATTACAGTTTAGCCTCCTTTAACATCAATTTCTCCAGAAACCCCTTTTATTACTGGTTTGAAAATAAGTGCCATCAAGAAAACAACCTGTCATGTTTTGTGATTAGTTAATCAGATTTTTCTTCCTTTTTTCAGCTTGACTCAGAAGTATCCACCCGTGAAGTTTCTGTCTGAGAAAGACCGGAAGAGGATTTTGGTATGAATGTGGCACTTTCTCTTAATTTTTTTGAGGTCTAGATTAGAAGCTAAGGGTTTTTTATTGTTAGGAACAGGCAGTGAACAGGAAGGTGTCATACTGCTAGATTCCAAATATGAAGACACACATACAGTGGTGTGAAAAAGTGTTTGCCCCCTTCCTGATTTCTTATTTTTTTGCACGTTTGTCACACTTAAGTGTTTCGAAACATCAAACCAATTTAAATATTAGTCAAAGGCAACACAAGTAAACACAAAATGTAGTTTTTAAATGAAGGTGTTTATTATTAAGGGAGAAAAAAAAACCTACATGGCCCTGTGTGAAAAAATGATTGCCCCCTAAAGCTAATAACTGGTTGGGCCACCCTTAGCAGCAACAACTGCACCAAGCGTTTGTGATAACTTGCAATGAGCCTTTTACAGCATTGTGGAGGAATTTTGGCCACTCATCTTTGCAGAATTGTTGTAATTCAGCCACATTGGAGGGTTTTCGAGCATGAACGGCCTTTTTAAGGTCATGCCACAGCATCTCAATAGGATTCAGGTCAGGACTTTGACTAGGCCACTCCAAAGTCTTCATTTGGTTTTTATTCAGCCATTCAGAGCTGGACTTGCTGGTGTGTTTTGGATCATTGTCCTACTGCAGAACCCAAATTCGTTTCAGCTTGAGGTCACGAACAGATGGGAAGACCATTCTCCTTGAGAATTTTTTGGTACACAGCAGAATTCATAGTTTCATTTATCAGAGCAAGTCTTCCAGGTCCTGAAGCAGCAAAACAGCCCCAGACCATGCTGCTATAATGTTCTTTTTCTGAAATGCTGTGTTACTTTTACACCAGATGTAATGGGACACACACCTTCCAAAGAGTTCAACTTTTGTCTCGTCAGTCCAGAATGTTTTCCCAAAAGTCTTGGGGATTGGTGTTCTGGAAACATTGAGACGAGCTTTAATGTTCTTTTTGCTCAGCAGTGGTTTTCGTCTTGGAACTCTGCCATGCAGGCCATTTCTGCCCAGTCTCTTTCTTATGGTGGAGGCATGAACACTGACCTTAACTGAGGCAAGTGAGGCCTGCAGTTCTTTGGATGTTGTTGTGGGGCTTTTTGTGACCTCTTGGATGAGTCACCACTGTTCTGTGTCTTGTGGATAATGGAGTCCCAAAGCTTTTGGAATGGCTTTATAACCATTTTCAGATAGATCTCAATTACTTTCTTTCTCAATTGTTCCTGAATTTCTTTGGATCTCGGCATGATGTGTAGCTTTTAAGGATTTTTGGTGTACTTTACTTTGGCAGGCAGGTCCTATTTAAGTGATGTCCTGATTGAGAACAGGTGTGGCAATAATCAGGCCTGGGTATGGCTAGAGACAGTAAACTCAGGTGTGATAAACCATAGTTAAGTTATGTTTTAATAAGGGGGGCAATCACTTTTTCACACAGGGCCATGTAGGTTTGGATTTTTCTTCCTTAATAATAAACACCTTCATCTAAAACCTTAATTTTGTGTTTACTTGTGTTGTCTTTGGCTAATTCTGAAACACTTAAGTGTGACAAACGTGGAAAAAAAATAGGAAATCAGGAAGGGGCAAACACTTTTTCACACCACTGTATGTGTGTCTTCTTTGGGGTAACTGTAACCACTGATACCATCAAATATGATACCATACAGTGTTGGATGGTACAGTGGCGCTGTTGTCTCACAGCTCCACCTGTGTGGAGTTTCCGTATTCTCCTTCTGTCCATGTGGGTTTTCTCTGTGTCCTTTTTATACGTTATGCTAATTGGTTGTCTATGAGTGACTATGTTGCTCCTGTCACAAACATCAGTTGATGGTGCTGTGATATTAAACAAATAAACTGCCAAACAAACAGACATGAGGTCTGAGGGCACTAGTGAAAATACGTGTTTGGATCTTTGCGGAAAAGAATTCACGCTGTAGCACCTCAAAGCTTTGCAACAACTGCTTGAAGACCAAAGAAGAACAACGCATGCTGATTTTCATGGACATTTTTCCACAGTCACCTACGTGGACACTGTAATAACCTGTTAGAATGGCTATACACTATAGTATATTTATATATAGTATATTTTTATGACTGTATGCTGTAATTTCACTGTTTGAATTACTGTATGCTGTAACACTTTGTATTACATTGCTTAAATGACCACCCTGTCTGTGGCTGTAGATCACTGGTGGTGCAGGCTTTGTGGGCTCCCATCTGACTGACAAGCTCATGATGGATGGACATGAGGTTACCGTGGTCGATAATTTCTTTACTGGCCGCAAGCGCAATGTTGAGCACTGGATCGGCCATGAGAACTTCGAACTCATCAACCATGACGTTGTGGAGCCACTTTATATTGAAGGTCAGTGTTGTTATTTAAAATGCCAATAGTGAACAGACCCCTATTATGCCCATAACTGCAGGTCAAGCAGCAAAAAAAGAAGTTAACATTTGATAAATGGGTTAGCTTTGACAGCCCTGTTTTATAGCTGAGTTTCGGTCTTCCTCCATTAATGCTTCTTTGTATCTCCTTTTCCTCTTTTATTGATAAAATCGTTTTTCCACTTCTGACCTTTACTAGAGAGCTGTGTTTGTTTGGATTGTTTGTATGCATATCTACAGTATTGACCATATTTACCTCAACATCCATTATACTCAGTGATTAATATACAGTGGGGCAAAAAAGTATTTAGTCAGCCACTGATTGTGCAAGTTCTCCTCCTTAGAAAGATGAGAGAGGTCTGTAATTTTCATCATAGGTACACTTCAACTATGAGAGACAAAATGAGAAAAAAAATCCAGGAAATCACACTGTAGGATTTTTTAAGAATTTAATTGTAAATCATGGTGGAAAATAAGTATTTGGTCACCCACAAACAAGCAAGATTTCTGGCTCTCACAGACCTGTAACTTCTTCTTTAAGAAGCTCTTCTGTCCTCCACTCGTTACCTGTATTAATGGCACCTGTTTGACCTTCTGTATATATCTGTCTGTATTGAGTAAATACTTTAGTAATGAAATCTTCCTCGTTAAAATGTTTTTGTCTCTATAGCAAACAAAAATGTGATTAATTAGCCTAGTGTGGTTCAGTTTTATTTGTTTTTTTATTGAGCATTTATTACAAGATTTCACAAGTAAGTGATGTAAGCAAAAGCTATATTTGAGTTTATCCACATATTTAAAGATGCCATACCACTTTTTGCCATGTAATTTATCAAAACCTGATTCTCATTCTATTATATTACTCTGTCTTTTTAGTGGACCAGATTTATCACTTGGCCTCCCCTGCATCTCCACCCAATTACATGTACAATCCCATCAAGACCTTGAAAACCAACACTATTGGCACCCTCAATATGCTTGGTAAGTACGACCACATTTACTGCATTTAGCAGACACTCTTATCCAGAATAACCCACAGAAGTGCTGGATTCTCTTTAATAGGCATTTCTTCTGCTACCACGAATGTCCTATGGCTGTCTAACTAAAACCCTATTAGTACTTATGTCAAAACAATTAGAATGAAGAGAGCTAGTCAGATTATTAACATGTGCAGAGAATTTAAGCTTCTGTAGACCTGTGGTGGTGCAGCAGTTATGGTGCTGAACTGTGGTACAAAAGTTCCAGGGTTTAAGCCCCAATTCTGCCTGACTGTTGCACCTTTGAGCAGTAATAATAATTATTTATATAACATTCATACAAGAAGCAGTGTACTTTACAAGACAGTAGATGCCAGTAATCAAATGCAAAGCATAGCATGTATAGCCTTCAAGACGAGAAAGATATAAAACTGTAAAAGAGCATGTATCATTCAGTGTGAGAAGGTCCGCCATGAGCTTTAGTGCTTCAGCCTGGGCCGAAGGGAGACTGTCGGCTCAATTGGATGTTTACGGCTGTATTGGAAACTGTCGGATCCTGGAAAGTTGACTGCATCTTCAGCTGGCTGAGCAGATAGAGTAGCTTGACATTTGAAATTATGTACACTAGTGTTGTCACAATACTGACAATTTAAACTTTAATATGACACGTTGAAAAATATTGAAAATTGATAGCATTTTTGACACCAAAGACAGATACTGTAATTATTTCACTTTTGAAGCTCTTTTTTAGATAAACATATCCAAATATACTACATTAATAATATACTATATACAGTGGTACCTTGGATTCCTGACCACCTCGGATCTCATCGAATTCGGTTCTCAATGCATTTTGACTAGTTCTTGTTGGTTGCTCAGTACTCTGAGCACTTGCTTAAATTTGTGTAAATCAAGTCACGCAACTCGTTTCAGCTGAAACTCAATTCATGATTCAGTAAACAGTGATTCAGATTCACAACAGTGATGATCTCCACTGCGTTTATCGGATTTTTTACTGTGTTCTTAGTGCAAATAAATCTCCATGATAAATAAAGTATGAACAATAGCATCTCCAAAATACATATATTGCCTTATACAGTGTGGATTTTCTGGGGGTTAATTCAATTTATATTATTCCTTATGGGAAAAATTTGCTCAGTACTCATTGTTTTCGGTTCTCGACAAACCTTCCGGAATGAATTAATGACGAGGTACCACTGTACTATATTACTATTCACTGTAGTTAATCTATTCTTCCATTAATTATATTATTTTAGACTACATCGTATTGTATTTAAATTCTAATAATAATAAGCTTTACTACTGTAATATACTGTATATTGTCTTTGATGTTATCTCTATCAATTCACATAGAAAGCAGACCGACTGCCAGGGTCTCACTGTTTGATTTTTATTTGCAGATTTTGTTACATTGTTCTCAATGAGGGTCAGTTATAAGAATTTAAAGATGCACAATTATACATGTTGTTTTTCAATATTTAAACTTGATTGAGAAATGTAGGTTATTGTGCTTTTGACCCAAGAAAACGCAGCTCGTCTCATTTATTTGTATTTGTTTATTGTCCGTTCTTGCCTGGACCAATATGGCGGATGCATTTACGTATAGAAACAGTCGGTTTCATTGTGTCCTTTGGCTTTCAGTCCTTACCCACTTCGAAGCCGAAGTATTTCCACACAACACCCTTACTGCTTTCTTTACTAAGATGGGCTGTGAACACTCTGATTTTGCTTCAGCTGCCAATTGTAGGCAATTGCTTAAACTTGCACGAGTCGAGCTGCGCGTCTTTGTTCCAGCCAACACTCGATTCACAATGCGTGATTCAGTGATTCAGATTTACAATAGCTTTTGCTTAGTGCAGTGTGTGTTTCTTTTGTTTTTATTTATTTTTCCATCTACAGTACTGTATTCTTAGTCCATGGGTATTTCACATTTTAGGAGGTCTCCTTTTTTTGAGCCAATTCAATTCGCTTGCTTGCTCGCTCACGCTTGGACTAGAGACTGTTCTAACAGGATTGATATGTTCAAAGACTTTTTTGTGCAAGTTACTCGTGTTTATGTGTATGACTTTTCGGTATTTATTTATAACAAGCTGTAAATGATGTTTGTAAGTATGCATGCCTGTCCTTTTGTAGGTAGTACTCCTTTTTTGTCCCTCCAATGCCTGTATATTCTTTCTCATCTATAACTATATAAACTGGTTCACATTCACTTGTTGAGTTTCGACTGGCTGATCTTCTGTGTTGTTCATAATACTATCTATCTATGCGTTTGGCTTCTGTCAAGCAAAAGTATGAGTCATTTCAGTCACTCATCTATCAGTTGTGTTTTCAGCGGTATCCCTGATGCATTTATGTATCATTTACATGCAGTTTTTTGTGAATATACCTTTTATATTACAGTAGCATAAAGTCAAATGTGACTATGTTAATGTCTGGTCAACAACCATGTCAGTCAGTGACCTGTTTCACAGAACATAATGCATTTGTTAAAGGGCACATACCTGTAATTTCACTGGTGGATCTCAACTAGGCTCTGCTAGGCCCACAACTGCTTAGATTGTACAGTGTAAGAATAAATCATTTGTAAGTTGCTCTGGATAAGAGTGTCTGTAAAATGTGAGGGCAAACCATAGTACCAGTAACTAAGGAACAACTAAACAAACATCTTTATTATGTAAATGCGAGTGCTGGGCAAAGAAGTGGATCTTAAGCCGATGTTTTAAGACGGTGAGAGAGTGATTCTGACAGCCAGCGACACTTCAGTCCAGCACCTGTGTGCAGTACAGAGATTGACTCTTGTCATTTGTTTGTTTTGAGTGGTCAGTCCAGTCAAAACATGTTTGAGTTCCAAAGGGTATATGAGGTACAGAGCAGGGTTGCGTTAGTCCTAAATACAGTAGCAGGGTGATGAGAGAACTTCATTCGCAGAGGTCTGATTACACTCATGTGAAGACCTTGTCAGAAGTGCATAGCAGCAATCCAGTCTAGATATTACCAGAGACTGGACCATCCCCTGAATGACCTCAGTGAGGGGAAAAAAAGGTCAAATCTAGTTGATGTTGCAGAGGAGATGCTTGCATGTGAGATTCAGGTTCTTAACATGACCCGAGAAGTTCAGCTATTTCAAAGTAGGGGTGGGAGATATGGTAACAAATATTACATCACAATATTTAAAGACATTTTGAATATTTAAAGACAAAATGCTTTAGTAGCGACAGATTCATAAAATCTTACATTCAAATATTATCTATTCTATAACATTCAAATAATATCTAGACTAAGTAAAGTGATGTATATTCAAAATGTGCTGCGTTCATCCAATTAAATGGGACTAATTACACTGTATAATGAAACATGCAGTTGGTCAGTGTGCTTTAAGCACTGACGATATCCTTAATATGCTCAGAAAGCATATGGTCTATCACAATAACAAAATTGATCACAATATGATAAAATATCATCATATTGTCCAACTCTTTTTCAAGGTTTCTTCCATTGTCACATACCAGGGGCGTTTCTGCACTACTTTTCATACTGAGGCATGCACAGAATTTAGAGGGGTACATCTGTACATCTGTGCTTGCCAATGAGTCCTAGGGGCACAACTGTGCATAAATAATAAGCCTGTTAACCACTAAATGGATTAAGTGATTAAAACTCGAAAGTCGGTGTTACTCCGCCATGGATGAGAAATGAAAAACAAATTAACATTAAATAATTGGCATTAATTGCATCAACTAAACATTTAGCTGTGAGCTATCATTACCTTGTCTGCAGCATGGCTGATTTCTTGTACATATTTGTGGATGTTCGTTACTCCATGTGAAAAACCGAAAGCAGCTGGCTCTGACAAAGCATTAGTCACTCAAGCTTTTGGAAAGATGCTGGGGCATCATGGGAAATGGAGTGCCTGAAGTGCATTCGAGTGGCATGTCTTGTTGTTTTGCTCAGCAATCAAGAATCAAACTGGCTTTTTATCCCTGGTAATTTAAGTAAAGTGTGTCTGATGATGCCACTCACATACTATGTACCGTATGCTAATAGAGTGTGACTGTAATGGCCTGTAATGGCCTGTTCATTGTTGTATTTCACCCAGCCTTATAAGAGCTACCCTCAACTGCAATCAGAAGTAAAGTGCATGCCATGTTCCCTTAACCCTGTGTGTGCCTTACATCGACTGGCTCTGTGTCAGGTCATTAAGTTAAGAAAGCCAGAATATGCCTCAGAAATCACATTTAGCAGATGACCTTCTCCAGAATGACTTACAACTGATAAAATCTTGCAATGCACAATCCAAGCACTTTGCTTAAGGGCTGCCAAGCTGCCACTGCTACGATTTGAACCCAGGACCTTCTGGTCTCCACCACCATAGTCTCTCGATGTGCTTTTCATATCGCTTGATTTGAAGGATGAGTCACTGGCTTTTACACAACACAAATAATCAATAAATGACTAAGGCTTGATACGCCATATGTCAGGGACCTGGTTATTTACTGACTGATGTGCCCTGGATTAAATGTACCATGGCTCAGATGATGGTTAGTAAATAGCACTACAACCAGACAAATAAAAACCAAATGAACAGAGCGAACTTTAGGAAATCAAACTTAATATGCTGACCTGCTGTAATTTAATCTCAGTACTCTATTTATTTTGCAAATGTTGCACAGTACCAAGCCAGTGTCATAAATACAAAGCACAGCAGTTGTTTATATTGTATAATTGAATGAATTGGCGCACACATTTACACATCTTTCACATTTCACCGGGTTCAGGTACTTTGTTTCATGCTGCAGCAAAGAGAACGCGGATTAGATGCATTTATGTGAGTGGGTGGAGAGAAAAATGTTTTTGTAATTAAAGGCACTAGAACTTAGAGATCCCACTGCTCTGTGTAGTTTATTTGGCATGTCTGCTTATTTCTTGGAAAAGACAGACGCTGGCAGAAAGGATACCTTTTTAATGCTAAATATTAATTTCGTTAGGTACTTTTATTAGAAACAGCATGTGCAAGCTGTTTGTAGGCATGTGTGTAGGCATACTAATGAGAAAAGTCATATAACTAATACAGTTCTGTTAGCTATAGGCCTGTATGGTATGTAGAATGTAGGCAATAGTATTTAGGGGACCCATAAGTGCAGGTGTGGCACATGATCATGTAACGAGGCTGTGATGTATGGCATTTAAAAAATAATAGAACTCTAATACACTGACTATGAACTTTATGTGAACAAATGTACACCTGTGTGCTCTTGCATTATTCTGTTCCAAGTCAATCGAGTGGCAACTATGTGATCTCAGTGATTTTAACCTTGGCATGATCGTTGGTGCCAGATGGGCTAGTTTGAGTATTTCTATAACTACTGATATCTTACACGCCAGTTTACTCAGAATGGTGGAGTAAAGAAAAACATCAAGTGAACGGCAGTTCTGCGGAACTGGTTCAAGCTGAAACAAAGGCTATGGTAAGTCAGGTGACCACTGTGAACAATCGTGGTGAGCAGAAAAGCATCTCAGAAACATTGTGTTGAATTAAAGAAAAATGCTAAACAGAAGCATGTGGTCCAAGAATTTTGTCCCCTACTGCAGGTTTATGCTTCAGTGAGTTGTTCATACTGCTCCTCGAGGACTGATCTCTCTCCCTCTCCCTCTCCCTCTCCCCACGCCCACAGGTCTGGCAAAGCGTGTAGGTGCTCGATTGCTTCTGGCGTCCACATCAGAGGTTTATGGAGGTATGAGTGTATGCTTCTAATGTTGCCAGTACCGTTTTCCATGGAGCAATGTTTTATGAGGGAATATTATATATCAAATATATTTATTGATTACTGTGGGTATGGTAATTCCAGTTTATCTTGGCAAGTGTCAGTATGGAATGTGTATTACATTTTTTTTAGTCATGATTTTTAACTTCACCAAGTTTTCTGCGTTATGTCCCCATAGTGTAGTATATCGTACGTATTATAGTTCATAGAAACTGAAGACCCTATTTTTAAATCTTGAACCATTAACTTGATAATCACTATCCCTTAGGTCTTCTGTGGTTCTTACTCTTCTGTGTATATAAAAATGTATTATTATTATTGATATTATTATTTTTCTCAGTAAAACCTTTCTTTTTATTAGAAGGCAAAAAACAGCATTTAACTTTAGTTTGGCAAGATCTACCATCTGCACTATATGACCACATGTATGTAGATATCTCTTTAGTGATCTCTGTAATTTTAAATGCGTGATATGAATCATACGTGCATGGAATCTCCGTACACTAACAGTGGCTGTAGAATGGGACATACTGGACATCTCACTTACTATCCATATGACACTTTTTATATCTTTTCAGCTGTAGTTTTACCATTAGATTTTCACCTTTATGCCCAGAAACTTTCTGCTCTGGCCTCCTAAAGCAAAGTCCATTAAGAAATGATTTGCCATCTTTTGTTGGAGAACTTGGCTGTCTTGCACAGAGCCTTGACCTTAACCCCATCAGACACTCTGGGAATGAATTGGAAGGAACTGTGAGTCAGAGCTTATTGGCCTGTATCAGTGCAATAATCTAGTGGAAAGCATTCTCGGAAAAATAGAGGTGGTTGTAGCAGCAAAAGGGGACAAAGTCCGTACTAATACTCATGTTTTTGGATGTAATATCTGGTGGCCACAAACTTTCATTGTATTCATTCCTATTGGTTGAAATTAACATCATTTTAATGTAGTAATGGTATAAGGAGCATTTTCCTCAGGCATGGGGCTAATCCATATAAAACTGTAATATAATCCATGTAAATGCACCCAAGATGCACTGATATCTGATTTGAATCTTATTGCTCAAACCACTTCAGGAGGTGGCTTGCCAAGAATTGTGGAACATAATGTGGCCAAACAAGTGATGATGCATCCATCTCTGCCAAAACGACACTTGTGAACGCAATGGATTTATTTTTGTAAAACATTTGGACTGATATCACTGCCCAAAATAAACCTGTACGGTCCTGGGTTCAATCCCAGGCGGAGTGGTCTGGGTCCTTTCTGTGTGGAGTCTGTATGTCCTCCCCGTGTCCATGTGGGTTTACTTTCGGGTACTCCGGTTTCCTCCCACTATGCAAAGACATGCATGTTATATGGGTTAATTGTTAGGATTAAGCAGTTAAAGTGAATAAGTGATTATGTAAAATCGTGACGTTTGCTGTAGCAACCTTCCTTTGCAAATAAAAACCGTAAACAGCACTGGAAACGAGTGGTCCAGTGTTGTGAACTGATTTACATACAGAGGTGCTTGAAAGTTTGTGAACCCTTTAGAATTTTCTATTTCTCTGCATAAATATGACCTTAAATGCCATCAGATTTTCACACAAGTCAGGAAAATGATCCTATATTACATATTAGTGAGTGGCAAAAGTATGTGAACCTCTAGGATTAGCAGTTAATTTGAAGGTGAAATTAGTCGTGTTTTCAATCAATGGGATGACAATCAGGTGCGAGTGGGCACCCTGTTTTATTTAAATAACAGGGATCTATGAAAGTCTGCTATTCACAACACGTTTGTGGAAGTGTATCATGTTGATGATGCTGTTAATGCTCAGCAGGCTGGAAAATGTTACAAAACCATTTCTAAAGAGTTTGTACTCCACAAATCCACAGTCCGACAGATTGTGTACAAATGGATGAAATCCAATACCATTGTTACCCTCCCCGGGAGTGGTCGACCAACAAAGATCACTCCAAGGCGTTTAATAGTTGGCGAGGTCACAAAGGACTCCAGGGTAACTTCTAAGCAACTGAAGGTCTCTCTCACATTGGCTAATGTTAATGTTCATGAGCCCACCATCAGAAGAACACTGAACAACAATGGTGTGCATGGCAGGGTTGCAAGGAGAAAGCCACTGCTCTCCAAAAAGAACATTGCTGCTCATCTGCAGTTTGCTAAAGAGCATGTGGACGAGCCAGAAGGCTATTGGAAGAATGTTTTGTGGATGGATGACACCAAGATAGAACTTTTTGTTTTGAAAGAAAAGTGTTATGTTTGGAGAAAGGGAAATACTGCATTCCAGCATAAGAACCTTATCCCATCTGTGAAACATGGTGGTGGTAGTATCATGGTTTGGGCCTGTTTTGCTGCATCTGGGCCAGGACGGCTTGCCATCACTGATGGAACAATGAATTCTGAATTATATAAGAGAATTCTAAAGGAAAATGTCATGACATCTGTCCATGAACTGAATCTCAAGAGAAGGTGGGTCATGCAGCAAGATAACGACCCTAAGCACACAAGTCATTCTACCAAAGAATGCTTAAAGAAGAATAAAGTTCATGTTTTGGAATGGCCAAGTCAAAGTCCTGACCTTAATCCAATCAAAATGTTGTGGAAGGACCTGAAGCGAGCAGTTAATGTGAGGAAACCCAGTTGAAGCTGTTCTGTACGGAGGAATGGACTAAAATTCCTCCAAGCCGGTGTGCAGGACTGATCTACTGTTACAGGAAATGTTTAGTTGTTCACACCAGATACTGAAAGCAAAGGCTCACATACTTTTGCCACTCACTAATATGTAATGTTGGATCATTTTCTTCAATAAATAAATGACCAAGTATAATATTTTTGTCTCATTTGTTTAACTGGGTTCTCTTTATCTACTTTAGGACTTGTGTGAAAATCTGATGATGTTTTAGGTCATATTTATGCAGAAATATAGAAAATTATCAAAGGTTCACAGACTTTCAAGCACCACTGCATTATGTGCCATTCTGCAATCAGATTTCAGTCTGGCTGACTGGACATGCAAGGGTCATAATTCATGTGGTTAAGATCTTATCAAGATGCAATCCAGATACATAATGCATGAGAAGACCAAGTGCAAGCCGGGTCATTTACTAAAGTAACAATTGGTTAAGGAGGCTGCTGTATGAGAATCTTGATCTGAGACAACAAGACAAGTGTTTTAAGATGCTCTGTTGCTGGAGGATAGGGTTAATAACAGTCACTCTGACACTGCTAATTATCACACAAAAACTCACACTAATTTCCCCTACTACATCTTCCTCCCTGTCCTGGAGCCAGAGCCCAGCAGGATAGTTTGAAGTGTGAGATCTGTTGCATTTATGCGCTTCGACATGTCCAAGTGTGAATGCAGCATAATTGGACGGCTTGTCATATCAATTTTATGCAAGGCTATTGTATTTGAAATGTGTTTGTCTATGCATGTAGACCCAGAAGTGCATCCTCAGAACGAAGACTACTGGGGTCATGTGAACCCAATTGGCCCGAGGGCTTGTTACGATGAAGGAAAGCGAGTGGCTGAAACCATGTGTTATGCCTACATGAAGCAGGTAAGTCTGACTGTGTTCATAATAAACGTTATCTTTTTATTTACAGTGTCCTGTTCAGATGAAGGAAACGGGGCTCAATATATGATCAGGCTTGTGAATGTCACTTGTGGTTCTTGTGCTGTGATGTAGTATCATAGGACTTAGATTTTTGTTCTCGCTGTAAGGCCACCTGTACAGCATTGCATTTAATGAGTTATCATGTTCAAGTCACATCAGACTGGTAATTGATATCATAAGTTATAACTTAATCATTTAAATCACTGGCAATAGTAATAAACTGATCATACAGTGGTACATTGGTTCTCGACCAGCTCTGAACTCGTTTAATTCGGTTCTTGACGCCTTTTGACCAGAAAAATTTGACCAGATTGACAATAGCTCTCACTCAGATATCCGCTATTTTCATCATGCTGTTCCTTATATATACATCTACAGTACTGTATTCGTAGTGCAAATAAGTCTCCATGGGGCCTAAAAACAGTTGTATTGACTGCCAACCAAAAAGGAAAACAGGAACTTAATGCTCCAGAACACAGGCTGCAGTTAGCATTAGCAGCTATGCTAGTACCCAGGGTTCACTAGTAGAGTACCGTATTTTCCGGGCTATAAAGCGCACCGGGCTTATCAGTGATCGACTGCTAACGGATCTATTTTCATACATAAAGCGCACCGGGTTATAAGGCGCATGAAATGAAACAAAACTCTTAAGTTCCATCGGAAGCTCAGTTTGGTCTTTACCTGGCGCAGGGCGTCTTCTTGCTTCCTCCACTTCCGTACCATTGATTCGTTAATGTTGAATTCTCTCGCAGCTGCTCTATGTCCATGTTGTACTGCGTGACTGATAGCGTTGTGTTTGAAATCCGCTTCGGAAATGAATGAATGAATGCACGTACCCTAATGCTGAAGCACATACCGTATTACTCCGTGATGCTGCGCACTACGGTTTCCGTAAGCTTTGTAACTTACCAAGGCTGTGCTAAAACATTTTGACAGATTTATGAGCGCCGTGTACCATCTACAATCGGTTCTAGGTCAGAAAGCATAACCAGAATTAATTCATACATTAGGCGCACCGCATTTAAAGGCGCACTGTCGATTTTTGAGAAAATTAAAGGATTTTAAGTGCGCTTATTTTTTGGTCGAAAAAAATACAGTAATTGTTTGCTTTTTACTTTTCACTTTCATTCCATTACTCACTAAATCACGAGAGTTTTTCAGTCACTTTATTATAAAATAAAAGCTTCGGCTGCTAATGATTTCGGAAAACAGTAGGTTTAATGTAAAGGTTTTAAACAGTAACTTTAAGTATCATTACTCTGCTATTAATACACAGAATAGGGCCGCTTCTACCAAACACTTGTGTTAAACTCATCGGTTTCATGATACATTTTGATTTATGATGGATTTGTCGGAACACATCCCCATCATAAATCAGGGAGCACCTGTACAATACAACTCCATTAATACATATAATGCCTTATACAGTGTGGATTTTCTGGGGGTCTGGAACGGATTCATTCAATTGACATTATTTCTTATGGGAAATGACGAGAACCAAGGTACCACTGTACTTTGTTCTCTTTCACAGACTGCATTTAAATTGTCATTTGACTAGCCTGGTTGATAAACATTGCCTTTGTAGAATTATTGTAAGCTACGTTCATAACAGATTACATCCTCAATCATTTGTTAATTCATTCTTTATTATTCACTGTGTATGATCACAGGGAAGAAAAAAAACAAGACTGTAATATGTGATTGAAAAAAGGATAATGTTGGACTGGGTCAGACAGTGGTGTTTCAAGCGATTATGTTATTGTGTTATACACAATTAAATTCTGTCATAACATCCTGAGTCAATATCACTAAATAAACCGCACACAATACGTAGGAGGCACAGTATAGAAATATAGAACAAACAACAAAAATATATAAAATGAGTACAAGGTGCTTCCCAGCAATACAAGAACTCTGTTCAGGTGATATTGCACTTATGGTACAGCAATACAAGAACTATGTTCTGAAAGCAGTATACAGTGGTGCTTGAAAGTTTGTGAACCCTTTAAAATGTTCTGTATTTCTGCATAAATATGACCTTAAACATCATCAGATTTTCACACAAATCCTAAAAGTTGATAAAGAGAACCCAGTTAAACAAATGAGACAAAAGCAGTGTTTCCCACACATTGATTTATTTGTGGCAGCCTGCTACAGTATCAACAGTAACCACCACATATTGATTTTTCTATTTTGAATTATATTGAATTTACTATTTACAAGGGTAATGGTTTGGTAAAGTCGTGTTTCTTTTTGTAGGGAACTGAGAAGCATGCAGAAATTGTGACGAGAGCCTGAGGCTGTGCACTGTGTTTTGTTGTTATTGTTTCTTGAGATCTGCAATGGCTTTTTAGATTTACTTAGTGGTCGTGCCAGTGATCAGTGATGACTAGCTAATCAGCTGATTTAGATTTTAAAGGGCCATTATCTTTGATCTATATGCTGAGTTTGGTCTGGCTTAGATTGCAGCTGTATAGTGAACGAGATACAGAGTAAGAGATTGCACATTATTTTAGTATTACTTCTGTGAGGATTAGGTAATTAATAAGGAAGCACTGCTTGACAGGTACTCTGTCACCTGCAGGAGAGATGCAGTGTTTAAAACCTCTCTGATGAATAATTGTTTAAAGCCAGTGTAAGTTGAGTCCTTAGCCAATGTAACCTCCTTGTTGGTTGTGTTGGTTGGCATAGTTAATTTGACAAATCAGTACACTGATGAATGAAACATCAACGAGCAGTCTGAGGAATGTAAACAAAGCGTTTTAGATGTTCCTAACAATCACAGCTTATTCATTTATACAGTACTATTGATTTTGTTCAACTAAAGCAGCTTCATGCTGACTACATGCCTTATATCAACATATGTACAGTCCGATTTGCCCAAGTGCATTTTTATAAAGATTACTTCTTCGATTGTTTAGATACCGCACTTTGTTCACCACCATGCACAAAAAGTTAACTGAAGTATAAGTTTAATAATACCAAATAATAATAATAATAATATAATGGAGTTTAAGGGTGGCTTCACTTGTGCCTTGTGCCTTTAATTATTAACTTTTTCCGTTTTTTTTATCTTCTGTAATAGAGGGCCAACTTGAATTTTATATCTAAAATATTTCACAGGCTGTTTGATTTGCTAGTCAGGCTGTATATGGGCTTGTGGGCCATAGGTTGGACACTCCTCTTTCTCCCTGTAACCCTGCCATGCACACCATTGTTCAGCATGCAGCCTACAGTGGTGCTTGAAAGTTTGTGAACCCTTTAGGATTTTCTATATTTCTGCATAAAAATGAAATACTATACTTGGTCATTTATTTATTAAGGAAAATGATCCAATATTACATATTAATGAGTGGCAAAAGTATGTGAACCTTTGCTTTCAGTATCTGGTGTGACCCCCCTGTGCAGCAATAACTGCAACTAAACGTTTCCTGTAACTGTTGCTCAGTCCTGCACACCGGCTTTGAGGAATTTTAGCCCATTCCTCCGTACAGAACAACTTCAACTCTGGGATGTTGGTGGATTTCCTCACATTAACTGCTCGCTTCAGGTCCTTCCACAACATTTCGATTGGATTAAGGTCAGGACTTTGACTTGGCCATTCCAAAACATGACCTTTATTCTTCTTTAACCATTCTTTGGTGGAACGACTTGTGTGCTTAGGCTCGTTGTCTTGCTGCATGACCCACCTTCTCTTGAGATTCAGTTCATGGACAGATCTTCTGACATTTTCCTTTGAAATTCTCTGCTGTAATTCAGAATTCATTGTTCCATCAATGATGGCAAGTCATCCTGGCCCAGATGCAGCAAAACAGGCCCAAACCATGATACTACCACCACCATGTTTCACAGATGGGATACGGTTCTTATGCTGGAATGCAGTGTTTTCTCCAACATGTTGCTTTTCTTTTAAACCAGAAAGTTCTATTTTGGTGTCATCCATTCACAAAACATTCTTCCTATAGCCTTCTGGCTTGTCCACATGATCTTTAGCAAACTGCAGACGAGCAGCAATGTTTTTTTGCAGAGCAGTGGCTTCTACTTGACACTTTCCCATGCACACCATTGTTGTTCAGTGGTGTTCTGACGGTGGACTCATGAATATTAACATTGGACAATGTGGGGGAGGCCTTCAGTTGCTTAGAAGTTACCCTGGGGTCCTTTGTGACCTCGCCAATTATTACACGACTTGCTTTTGGAGTGATCTTTGTTGGTCAAAAACTCCTGGGGAGGGTAACCAGGCAGGTACACAAATTGTGTGTGTGCGCACGTCTTTATATTCTTGGTGGGGACAATATTTGGAAAATATTGGTTTTTGGGAGATATTTTGCTGGTCTGTATGACACTAATTGCATATTTACAAAAACTGCTGCTTCTGTTTGAAAAAAAAACCCCAAAGAGCCAAACACTTTCTTTTTGGTTGCTGAGGTTATGGTTAGGTGTAGCATAACTAAGGGAAAGTCCCCTTAAAACATATCTTTATGAAGGCTGTGTGTGTAGTGTAATTTATGATTTATAATGTAATGCATTTATGTATTTTCCAAAGACAGTCTATTGTAATCCAGTATGTGACAGTATCTCAACAAATTATTCTTATTCTATAAATATTCTTCTTTCTCTCAGACAAGTAATAGGAGTCTAAGTAGCTAATTTAGTTTTTTATTGAAACTGTTTTAACAGTGACATCAGTGATTAAGGCTATAAGCATATCACGGTCTCACAACCTTGAATAGGATTAATAGTGCTGACAATAACAAGAGACTTGTGTTCTGTCTGACAGACTCAGTCTGATCAAATTCAGTACTGACTATAAACCTCAAATCTAACTTATTTAATGTTTTACTACCATGGCAACCAGGCTCCAGGCTCTTAATTTCTTCTCAGATATCCTATTAATGTTTCAGTAAGTAAGATATAAAAAAGTCCAGATGTAAGAAAATAATGGATGAGGTTCAAAGATCACAATTTGAAGCCAAATTGTTTCCTCCACCAATGTTATTATTTTCAAATTTTGGGGCACTTTGGCAGGACTGTCTCACTTCTCTCATGGCTACAACAAACTAAGCTCTGTTTTGCTTAGTCATAACTGAATGTTAAGCTGAATGTGATGAAAATACAAAATCCACTGTTCATTTCATCCAGTTCACTACCTGCCCATCCCAGTCACTCACCATGCCTACTACCCAACCACATACCATCCAATCCAACTATGCAGCCACTCACCAAGTCAAGTCAAATTTATTTGTTTAGTGCTTTTTACATTATAACATTATCTCAAACCAGCTTTACAAACATCTAGACCACTTCCCAATTTGAGCAAGCATAGAGCAACACTTGCAAGGAAAAATTACTTAAATGTGATCTGGAAGAAACCTTGGGAGGACCAGGACTCAAAAATTGAATCAGCCTCCCAGGGAAGCCTAATATTACACTGTATATACAAATTACATTGCATAGATATTAAATGTATAAGAATAAATAGGTTACACAGAAGATGCATAGAATACATAAAATAGATAATATAATTAAGTAGAGAATACGTGAGTCTCTGCATTGCACAGTCCAGTGTAAGTACAGAATGTCATCTAGCAGGTGACAGGTTTGGTGAGACAGCATCCTCAAGCCATTGGGTTGGTAATGGGATAGGGTTCTCTGATGTGGTCTGAGGAGAGTTGTGTGGGATGAAACTGGTAGCAGAAACAACAGCTTGGAGAGAAAACAGAATCGAAAACAGAAATGGAACAGTACATGTAGAGATTTCTGTGTTGCCAGAAGTAATTTGTAATCAGTGTACAATGCAATGCAGAACTTATAGAATGGGACTCATTTCATCACATTTTCTAGTGCTAGCACTCAAGCCACTGCATTCTGAACTTACTGGATTTCAGAAAAAAAAAATTGACAGTTTGTACAGCATTGCCCCAAGTCCTCGTTCCAACTTTTTTTGGAATGTGTTGCAGGCCTGAAATGCAGGAATTGATGTATTTTCACAAATTAAATTAAATGTAATGATCAGACAAAGCAGGAAATATGTTGGATTCATACCGTATGCAATGCAATACAAGTCAAAATAAGTATAAGACATACTGGTGTTTTTTGTTTGCATTTTCCATACTGTCCCAAGTTTTCCGATCTGAAGTTGTAGATTTACTGTAGCATCCAATCAGTAGAGGATGATAATAATCCAACTTTAAGGTTATAATTGTATGAACCAGTTTTTCAGCATCTATAAAAGTGAGTATATTTGTAAGTGTAGCAATATTATGTAGTTGGAAGAAAGTCTATTAAGTAATGTAATTAAGTAATGCTCATCCACTCTCAAATCCAACCACCCACCCCACAATTCAATAATTCATCTAATCAACCACCCAACCTATCACTAAAGTACTTTAACTCAGTCCTGTTTTCATCTGTGATTCAGGAGGGGGTTGAGGTACGAGTGGCACGGATCTTCAACACGTTTGGTTCTCGCATGCACATGAACGACGGTCGGGTGGTTAGTAACTTCATCCTGCAGGCTCTACAGGGGGAGCCACTGACGGTGAGGCATGCTTGCTGTAACAAGCATTACTCTAAGAGTTCTGGTGCATTGAGTATTTTGATACATTTCCTTTTCATGTCTTTCCTTGTTTACTGTAGGTTTATGGGTCAGGATCTCAGACTAGAGCTTTTCAGTATGTCAGGTAAGCCACGTGACAGTTTAGGATGAACAGTTTATGGTGTGTGGTGAAGTATTTTGATGATTCTAGCAAAACATTTTTTTAAAGTATTTTTTTAATTCATCACATTTCTTGGACAAAATGCCTAGTGACACTTCCAGTGACACTTATTTTAAGTTAAATTCTTTTCATATGTATGTAAGAGAGAGGGGGGAAAAAAACCACTACACAAAACAAAAATGAGGTGACGAGTTCTGGAATTGCCTGTAGTAGTGCGAACCATCTTTTAAAAAATCTGTTCTTAGCTGTAATATTGCTGTGATTTTCTCCTTCACTTTTATCATGTTTCTCTAATGCACTATGCTGGGGGGGTCATGGCTTAACCAGGAAACTGTTATGTTTTTTTGCTACTAAAAGTAATATTCACAATAAATAAGTCAAATCTCCATCCATCACATTACCCAGGAGTTTACCTAATGTGCTGGATTTAAAGTAAGTCTAAACTCCAAGATCTGTTTGTTTCTCATTTTTTTCCAAAATTCTAAGAGTTTTGGCCAATCCAAAATATATGTGTGAAGTTCCTCACCAGTCCACAATCCCTCCAGTTCCAGCAAATAAAATCTGCCCATTGGAGAGTATTTTTAATAAAAACTGAAGAGACTAGCAGACTGTTTGTGGGTTGCATTATGTTGCAGGTTTGCATTTATATATTGCAACCTGGCCAATATAGGCAACTTCAATAAACGAGCCTTAATGCTAAAAAGATGTAGGTTTGTACTCGTCCCCTAATTTTGGGTAATAGCCCCTAGTCCACTTTATACTTTGTAGCCAAATGTTGTTTGTAAAATATTGTATGTGCCAAAGTTAATGGAGTTTAGGTAATGAACTATGAGGAAGCCAGACTGTGAGGATTAGACTATGCTGTGTGAGTAAAATCATCATGCATTATTGTGTTTGATCTGTTTTGCTTAGCCAAAGTCTAACACTTACCCTCCTACTTTTTTTTTAGTGATCTTGTGAATGGTCTTGTGTCCTTGATGAACAGTAACATCAGCAGTCCTGTTAACCTGGTAAGGTTTTTATTATGTATGTATGGCAAGTTTGATAAAAGACCACGAGTCACTTGTCTTTGAAGTTTAGTTCCCTGAAGAAACTCATGCAGCGAAATGTCTGCTTAAAGTCCTGGCATTTATTAAATGTCTGACATTCATAGACCATTTACATACATTTGAAGTCTGTTGGTTGGTGTGATTTGATAGCACTGGGGGTGAAATAAATTATAGAGGATATGTCTTCATATATTTGCTCTGCTTCCAGGGAAACCCAGAAGAGCACACAATATTGGAATTTGCTCAGATGATTAAAAGCCTGGTTGGTGAGTGTTTGATATACGTCGATAAAAGAGCACATTGCACGCATGCTCGCTTAACGTCTTAACTAGAACATCTGCCTCTATCTCTCTGTCTCACTGGACAGTGAGCCGCAGTCATATTCAGTTCCTCCCAGAGGCACAGGATGACCCTCAGAGACGGCGGCCAGACATCCGCAAGGCCAAAATGCTGCTGGGTTGGGAGCCTGTGGTGAGTGCAACCCCACAGAACATGTACCCTCTAGGAGGAAATTAGGATACAAGTCAGACTTCATGCAACAGTGTTGGAGGAGAAGCTTATGTTCATGTCAGCCGACAAGTCAAACCCTGTTATCCGAACATATCTCATTTCAGGAAATGATTTGTATAACTATCCAGATAACAGGAGCCCCTATTCCATTGATTTCTAGGTTGAAATCTTACTTGTTTCCTGTAAATGTTCACCCACTTATTTTTATTTAAGTGCAATCTAGTCATTGAGCGAACTTCTAGATGGTCCTTCTGTCTACCTGTTATGTGTGATTGGCCAGGGCTTTGCCTCTCTAACAGTAGGATCTCATTCATTACATGTGCAATGCACAGACATTCCTTATCGTCTCACCAGTTTCTTCTAGAGCTTAATTTTACATTATAAAATAAACATTACCTCATAATTAACCACTCAATAAAACTAAAGTGAAGGGTGTAGGTAAAGGGTATATTACCATTCATTATAGCAGGATACCATGGTTTGATATATACAGTGGGGAAAAAAAGTATTTAGTCAGCCACTGATTGTGCAATTTCTCCTACCTATAAAGATGAGAGAGCTCTGTAATTTTCATCATAGGTACACTTCCACTATGAGAGACAAAATGAGGGGGAAAAAAATCCAGGAAATCACATTGTAGGATTTTTAAAGAATTGAATTGTAAATCATGGTGGATAATAAGTATTAGGTCAATAACAAAAGTTCAACTCAATACTTTGTAACAAAACCTTTGTTGGCAATGACAGAGGTCAAACGTTTCCTGTAAGTCTTCACCAGGTTGGCACACACTGTAGCTGGTATTTTGGCCCATTCCTTCATGCAGATCTCCTCTAGAGCAGTGATGTTTTGGGGCAACACGGACTTTCAACTCCCTCCACAAATTTTCTATGGGGTAGAGGTCTGGACACTGGCTAGGCCACTCCAGGAGCTTGAAATGCTTTTTATGGAACCACTCCTTTGTTGCCCGAGTGGTGTGTTTAGGATCATTGTCATGCTGGAAGACCCAGCCACGTTCCATCTTCAATGCTCTCACTGATGGAAGGAGGTTTTGGCTTAAAATCTCATGATACATGGCCCGTTCATTCTTCCCTTAACACGGATCAGTCATCCTGTCCCCTCTGCAGAAAAACAGCCCCAAAGCATGGTTTCCACCCCCATGCTTCACAGTAGGTATGGTATTCTTGGGATGTGACTCAGCATCCTTTTTTCTCCAGTTGAGTTTTTACCAGTAAGTTCTATTTTGGTTTCGTCTGACCACATGATATTCTCCCAATCCTCTTCTGGATCATCCATATGCTCTCTGGAAAACTTCAGACGGGCCTGGACATGTACTGGCTTAAGCAGGGGACCACGCCTGGCACTGCAGGATCTGAGTCTTTCTCGGCGTAGTGTGATACTGATGGTAGCCTTTGTTATTACTTTGGTCCCAGCTCTCTGCAGGTCATTCATCAGGTCCCTCCGTGTAGTTCTGGGATTTTTGCTCACCGTCCTCATGATCATTTTGACCCCACAGGATGAGATCTTGCATGGAACCCCAGATCGAGGGAGATTATCAATGGTCTATGTCTTACAATTGCTCCCACAGTTGATTTATTCACACCAACCTGCTTGCCTATTGTAGATTCACTCTTCCCAGCCTGGTGCAGGTCTACAATTTTCTTCCTGGTGTCCTTCGACAGCTCTTTGGTATTGGCCATGGTTGAGTTTGGAGTCTGACTGTTTGAGGCTGTGGACAGGTGTCTTTTATGCAGATAACGAGGTCAAACAGGTGCCATTAATACAGGTAACGAGTGGAGGACAGAATAGCTTTTTAAAGAAGAAGTTACAGGTCTGTGGGAGCCAGAAATCTTGCTTGTTTGTGGGTGATCAAATACTTATTTTCCACCATGATTTACAATTAAATTCTTTAAAAATCCTACAATGTAATTTCCCGGATTTTTTTTTCCTGATTTTGTCTCTCATAGTTGAAGTGTACCTATGATGAAACTGACAGACCTCTCTCATCTTTCTAATTAGGAGAACTTACACAATCAGTGGCTGACTAAATACTTTTTTGCCCCACTGTAGATGCACTTTTTAGATGTACAATTACATACTTTAGTGCATCTGTTTCTATACATATTATATCAGTATCATTTATCTTCATTTATCATTGTAGTCCAATTCTCAGGACCCCCACAGATTAGGTACTATTTGGGTGCTGGATCGTTCTCAGCACTGCAGTTACACTTATGTGGTGGCGGTGTGTTAGTGTGTGTTGTGCTGGTATGAGTGGATCAGATACAACAGTGCTGCCGAGTTTTGACAGAAAAAAAAAAAGGTTTTGAAATGTGCCTGTATAAATGTTTGCATATGCTTACATATAACATTTCCCCAGGTTATTCTGGAATTCATTAGATGAATTATGTGTATATTATTAGGAATAATATACTAATACAGGGTAGGGCCTCCCTTTGCTTCAAAACAGCCTCAGGGATTCCAGCAGATTTTGGAGACATTCCTTTGAGATTCTGTTTCATGGTGACATGATGAAGTAATTTCTGCAGATTTTTCAGGTGCACATTCATCCCACGATTTTCCTGTTCTACCACATTCCAAAGGTGATATACCGGATTCAGATCTGGAGACTGGGAATGCCACTGGTGGCCACACTGAACTCATGAACGCAGTCACTGCCATGGTCCAAATCACGGAGGTCACATTTTTCGGATGGTTGACGTGAATATAACTTGAATCCGCTGACCCATATCTCCATGATTTTATGCTATTTTATGCATGATTACATTGGCTGATGAAATAAATAGTTGGGTGATGTATAAGTCTCCTGACTCGTATACCATCTCTAAGATAAACTCTGAAAGCCAGAATGAATCGACAATAGTCCACTATGGCACCACTCGAGCTTCCCCACATATACTGTACAGTGTAAACTAAAATAAATGTTTCTGAAAAGGAAATTAAATTTTACTCGTAATATGATTATAATTCAATTATTTCATTTATTTCACTTAAAAAAAAAAACCTTTATAACAATGTCTTGTAAATATGTGGTAATTGTGTAATAAACAGATCTGAAGTTTACTTCTCATCGTGTGTACCATTACAGATGTCATTACAAATTTTGACCATGTTGTGAATAGAATAGATTAGCAATGTATTTGAGACCTCATTATTACTATTCAATATTTTAGGTTAATTTCAGATATAGAAATGTGTTGACTGTTATCATACATATGCTGTGATGTTTTAGGAAAACTAGGAAAGCTAATATATTTTCTTTATCTTTTTAAAGGTTTTCTGCAATTTTTCCACTCTAGCCAGCTAACTGAAATCCCAAATGCTTAGTCTCTAATTCATAATGTGTGTTTTAACTGTAGGTACCATTGGAGGAGGGCCTGAACAAAACAATTCAGTACTTCAGCAAGGAGCTGGAACATCAAGCCAACAACCAGTATATTCCCAAGCCCAAGGTTGCACGTATAAAGAAGGGCAGGCCGAGACACAACTAACAAGAGCAGGCAATCTTCTCAGGGATGCTGGGATGGACATCCTGTTTCATAAAGCAGCCATTTTACACAAGGATTTATTTTTAAAACCGGGTGTTCTTCTTGAAATTTTTTGGAAGAGTGACTCTTGTGAGAACTCTGTCATGCTTGCCTTTCAGACATGTGCCTCAAAGACAAAAACAGGAAAAAATAAGGAAAAAAAAAAAAGAAAATGCAGACACTCAGAAAACTTGTGAACTTTGGTTTAGCTAATTGTCTGTTATTTAATATGTTAAAAAAAAACATTGTGTTTCCATGCAGATTTGTTTGTTATGGTCATTTTTACGTTATGTTCTGTCTTTCGATCAAACAACTCTTTTCAGTGTAGAGATTTATGATGAATGGTAGAGATTTCCAGTTATTTATCTTGAATGTGTGTTCTGGAAGGACACCGAAGAAAAGAAAATCTATTAAAAGCTTTTCTGCTTTATTGTGTGGTTTTGAGCAAAGAATAGTGTCGGTGTTGTCACGTCAAACACAGCTCAGATGCTTTTACTGATTTCAGGTGGGGAAAATATTTTAATAAAATATTTACAATGCCATTGTTTTTCTTCTCTTTTCCCTAACTATCAAACCCTTATAGCCTTATTTGGTGTACACGGGCAACTGAAAACCTATTGTTTTCATTTTGTCACAGCGTGACAGCAAGAGTGTCTTTTATTTACTCTGTCCTCTAATGAGGGCTTTTGTTTTGCATAGCACCTGATTTATTCAAACCACACCTGGCCACACACTAAAGTTTTATCCCGCAATCACTGAAAATCATTCAGTACATTTAACAATGTCAGAGTTGCATTTTCAGTTAATGTTTTGAATTTGCTTTGCAGCAATTGCGTTCCACAGACATTTATAGTGGTACCTCATTTCTCGTCCTTAATTAGCTTAAGGCTCGTCGAGAACCGAAAACGACATAAAGAATTCCACAAGGAATAATGTAAATTGAATTGAATTGAATTCCAGACCCCCATAAAATCCACACTGTATAAGGCATTATATGCAATAATGGAGTTGCATTGTACAGGTGCTCTCTGATTTACAAAGGGGATATGTTCCAACAAATTCATGATAACATAACATGAACTAGGGAGTTTAACGAGTATTTGGTGTATCATAGTGGAGAGGGGGCTGAAGTTGGCTCCTTATTCACATTTTCTGGTGCACCTTATATAACTGGAGTTACATTATGATGCCTGTAGGTGGAGATTCCGCCTCATGATAAGTAATGATACAAGTTGATGTTTAAAACACTTACATTAATCTACAGATGACCAAATCATTAAGACAAAGCTTATGTTATAATAAAGTTTTGAAAAAAAATCTCATGTAGTGAGTAATGTATTGAAAGTGCTAAACACTTACTCTTTTGGGTAACCTGTTTTTGAGCATTCGGTTCCTGTTTTGCTTTCAGCTTCCTTTCGGTTGGCTTTTAAACTAACTTTTTTTGGACCCATGGAAACTTGTTTGCACTAAGAATACAGTACTGTAGATGAAAAAAATAAAGAAAAACACGATAAACAGCACAGATCTTCTCTGAGTGAGAGCTATTGTGAATCTGAATCACTGTGTACTGAATCGTGAATCGAGTTTTGGCTGTCTTAAAATTTTAAGTGTATAAAGTTTTCGATTCACTTAAAATTGCATTTTACTCAATGTTAGACTCACTCAAAATGTGATGGAACCGACACACTGCTGTAATCATATCTTAGATCTAATATTAACATTTGGTATTGATATGGATCACGTTGTTGTTTTCAATCTCAGATCACTATCTCTTAGTATATAAGCTACCAGTAACTAATAAAATCTGCCTACCGCCTCATTGATCACAGCAGGTGCACTATTACGTTTGCTATTTCAGATGCATTCAGTAATAACCTACCAGATATTTAAACCACTAATTAGATAGTCTGTTTTACTCAACTCTAGATAAAGTTGCTCCAACTAGGGTCAAATGTATTAGAGGAAAAAAACAAAAGGCTAGCACTATGGTATAATGACCAGACTTATCTTAAAACAAACAATAGAACAAAAGTGCTACAGCAATGGGAACTTCCAAACTAAGGTTCTAACAACATTTTCAAAATTCACATTAAAATCTCTGGTTTGTTTAAATGGAATGTTAGAAATAAGAGTTTGGTTAGCAAAAAGCTTTATTTGGTCTCATTTTGCTGTACATAAGGTCAAGTGTACAAATTGCCTGTGGTACAGACTTGAGAGCTGATTTTTTGATTAATATGGAAAATGTATAATGAACCCAGTATAAAATCGCTGCGCAGTATGAAGTAAATACAGTTCTGTGGACTTGTCCTCTTCCCTACACTTTTGAACGTATGGTTTGGCGTAAAGTGTGATCGAATCAGTATTTAATCAGAAAGAAAGCTTGATGCTACTTTTTCTATATGGAGCTATCTTCATCCACAGATTTGAATTCAGTTCATGGCTTCACAGATGTCATTCCCCTACAGAATAGAAAATTAATAGTAGTCGTAGTTGACGTTGGCTCCATGTCGGTCAGAGCTGGGGTAGCGAGGACCCATGGGAGCATTCTCATCATAATGATGCTGCCGTCCTGGGTCATTGGAGCGCACATAATCCATCCAATATGCCAGGTCAGCTTCTAGTCTCTGAAAAGAAATACAACAACCTTCTTCTTGACAACTTGCAGCAAGCATGAACTGCTCAGTGTAAAAGATCTTTTGACTGTGCTGATGTTTTAAACATTTCATTGCTAGTTACAGAGTCATATATCAGCACTAGATGGCACCTGTGGAAATACAGATTAGCAGTCACAGAAGTAAGAACCCCATTCCACACAACAGCAGTGCTGTGTGGAATGGGCTTGGTTTTTTCTTTCTTTCTTTTTTGTTTTTTTTCTCTCAGCATGGTCAAGGACTATATTTTTTACAGTAATTTACAGCAAACTAGCCACAGATAATTTTTGCATGACTAAAATACAATAGGTCTACAAAAGATGTGTAACTTTAAGAGTTTTGGTTCTGTAGTCTGTTGACAAAAATGCAAGAATGTCTCTAATACTTCCCTCTACCACTTTTAAATAAGACTCATCCCATTTAATGATGGAAGACCATGAAACTTACCAACATTTGACAAACATTTGAAGACACCTAGTACCATTCTGGAAGGGCACATAGTGTACATTAGTAAAAACACTGTAAATAATGAGATATGTAGTAAATGTGATAAATATTAAATGTAACTTATTTCAGACTGATCCGTTCTATGTGTGATTTATTGTCGCATTGGACTGTGGTAGCCTAGTGGTTAAGGGACTGGACTATGAACCAGAAAGTCCGTGGTTGAAATCCCATCTCTGCCAGGCTGTCACTGTTGGGTCCTTGAGCAAGTTCCTTAACCCACAATTGCTTGGATTGTAAGATTGTATTAGTTGTAGGTTGCTGGATAAGGGCATCTGATAAATTACATAAATGTAAGTTTATTACTTAATGCCAAATGTATGATTGGCTGCATCTCAACAAATCATGGGTGGACACGTACCAAGTGGGAATGATGCAAACTGAGCATTATCAATATGGGTATGCTTGTAATGTCGCAAGGATATTCATCAGACATGAGCAGAGATCAGACTATGACTAGACACTCAGACATTCAAACAGACTGTCTATTGTGCATTTCAGTGGGCCTCTGAATAGAGCTAACAGTGCTCTCTATGATCTGAGCAAATTTTCCATTTTAGAAAATAACACAAAACTCAGAGAGTAGATTTCCTCTTGATCATATTTGCACACAAGTGGTCTTTGGAAAACAAAGACCCAAATTGCAGGGTTTGTATTGTTTCTGTTGTAGCCAAAAGATGCATTGAGCCTAAAATGGGCAGTCTGGAATGTCGAAAAGTCAGTAAGATTGGTTAATTGAATTGGATTTGCCCATTCTTCCACTGTGCATGAGTGAAACAACAAACTAAGGGTTCAGAGACTTGTGCATTTAAGTGTAGTTAATTGTAGTCTGTGGCAAGAGCACCTAATTCTGTCCAGCTAAGGAACAGTGTTTAATTGCTGGCTTAAACGTTAGAAGTGTACAGATATAAACTTAACCACAAATTACTGAAACAAATGTGTTAATTTAAAGGTGTGAAAAAGTGCCAGTGACCACAATACTGTCAGAAAAAACTTTTAATTTCTTTGTAGCCTGTTACAGATGCGATCCTTCTATCCCAACTAACACCAAATCTTGATTCTGAGGACTTGATTCTACACTCCTTTCTCCAAAGCAATCAGGGGGTCATTAGCTGAGCACTAGTTGCCTTTTTCTTCTTTTTTTTTTTGTTCTTTTGTATTTTTCTTTAAAAAGCCTAACCAGGGACTGAGGCTGCAAATTAGCTTAAGCTAGACGCTCTATATACATTACATCGGTTGCATGTTATGTAACAATGTTTATCTGTATTGTCCCTGTCAAATAAACAAATAAACAAAAGAACATACAATGGGGCAAAAAAGTATTTAGACAGCCACTGATTGTGCAAGTTCTCCTACTTAGAAAGATGAGACAGGTCTGTAATTTTCATCATAGGTACACTTCAACTATGAGAGACAAAATGAGAAAAAAAATCTCAGAGAGCATATGGATGATCCAGAAGAGAATTGGAAGAATATCATGTGGTATAATATCAGAAATTTTGGTAAAAACTCAACTCGTCGTGTTTGGAGGAAGAAGAATACTGAATTGCATCCCAAGAACACTGTGAAGCATGGCGTTGGAAACATCATGCTTTGGGGCTGTTTTTCTGCAGAGGGGACAGGACGACTGATCCGTGTTAAGGGAAGAATGAACGGGGTCATGTATCATGAGATTTTAAGCCAAAACCTCCTTCCATCAGTGAGAGCATTGAAGATGGAACGCGGCTGGGTCTTCCAGCATGACAATGATCCCAAACACACTGCTCGGGCAACGACGGAGTGGCTCCGTAAAAAGCATTTCAAGGTCCTGGAGTGGCCTAGCCAGTCTCCAGACCTCTACCCCATAGAAAATGTGTGGTGGGAGTTGAAAGTCCGTGTTGCCCCAAAACATCACTGCTCTAGAGGAGATCTGCATGGAGGAATGGGCTAAAATACCAGCTACAGTGTGTGCAAACCTGGTGAAGACTTACAGGAAACGTTTGACCTCTGTCATTGCCAACAAAGGTTATGTTACAAAGTATTGCGTTGAACTTTTGTTATTGACCAAATACTATTTCCACCTGATTTTACAATTTCCAATTCTTTAAAAATCCTACGAGAGTGATTTCCTGGAATTTTTCTTTTCCTTTCAGCTTGTTCCTCTCATAGTGAAGTGAGTGTAGCTATGATGAAAATTTTGAAAATTACAGGGACTCTCTCATATTTTCTAGTGGGAGGAGCAACGTCGCACAATCAGTGGGATGACTAAATACTTTTGACCCACTGTGCATTCATATGTAGATGCTGGTGTGTCAGCAGTCGTCAAATTTGACTCATCAGAAACAAACAGATGCTGAATGTCTTCATTTGTCACAAAGGTTTCATTCAGCGAGGCAGCAGGGCCTACTGAACATGTCAACTTATTATCAATTGCTTTTTTATTATCTTGTAGATTGATGTTACATAAAACCTGGGGGTGGCACAGTTGCTCTGTGGGTAGCACTGTCGCGTCACAGCAAGAAGGTCCTGAGTTGGATCCTATTTGTGTGGAGGCTTCCCTGAGTCCATGTGGGTTTACACCGGATGCTACAGTTTCCTCCCACAGTCCAAAGAGAGCCATTAGGTTAATTGGCTATGCTAAATTGGCCTAATCTGAGTCTGTTTATGTGTATGATGCTAAAATGGCCATTGATGTTGATAGCTATGTTAAATAAACCAAACAAACAAAAAGCCTGGGACTGGCAAAAAGTTCTTAAGACTTTTAACTTTTACTCACCGCTTCATCATACCCCATGTACATGAACTGTTGAATCCACTGCTGCACATCTGGACGGCTACGATCCCAGAGGTTCCTCTTGGGCCTCTTTAGAGATGTCAGGAACTGTTTAGCCTTGCTGGAAGGAACTGCCACAGCTGCCTTTACATCACCGTCCACTACAGGGAGACAGAAAATAGAGGGAACAAATAAGAGTGCGAAAGGATGGATGTTCAGATTGCACAGATAAAGTTGATCATCCTATATGAGTAAGATTTTTTAAAGTAGGAGACTCACCTTCTCTCTTCTTTAGAATTTTCTTCAGTGTGCTCTCACTGGATACATCTGGAACAGATTGATGAATGAAACAGGAAGTCAGCATTGCATCATAAACCTTCAACGTGAGAAAGTGTCTAAAAGTCTTGACTGTGTTTATTTACTAGCACCAGTCCCCATTAAAACTCACATATACACATTCCTCATTATTACACCAGTGCACACAGACCTGGCATATGGAGGCATTTAGCAGGAATTGTTTACCATAGAAATCCATGAGCATACGCATTGGTGTTGCGGTACTTATGGGACTGAATTCAGAGTTGTCTTGCTGTCAGTAAACATGAGACTACTTAGATCTTTGGATGAAAGGGTTTGCTAAATGAAGACACCAGTAAAGGTTAAAGCAGTTTTTCAATCCATACTGAGACAATGGGGAATGAATCTCTGCTTTCCTCATTCTTTATCCACAGTCAGTATCGATTCTATTTTAAGAGTATGGGGGGAGGACACAAAAAACATCCAGTTAAATGTAAATTCTGTCACATTTCCATAACCAAAACCTCAGGGAACACATCCAGTTTTAACCAACCTGCGTAGAGAGAGGTGAGGCACTGCACTGCTTCAATAAGTTTGAGCAGGTCAACAAGAAAGGGCTTTTTTATCTTTTTTATATTCCCCGTTCCAGGAAACGCATCAAGATAGAAGAGAAAATTGCTGCCTCATCTTTTATTTCATCTTTTAGGATTACTTTAATTGCTGCAAACCTCATGTATTGTGAATGCAAAACTGCATACTGCATAAAACAAATTTGTAGCCCATAATGCCATTATGTGTGCCGAAACAGCAGGTTAAAAAAGGTACACTCTGAAGACTCAAAGAATACTTGGATATGAAAGAACCTAGAGGAAATCTTGATCATTGTTTTCTGTTGCTCTAGTTTCTTCACAAAGCAAATTGCTTCCAGATTAATGCTATACACATTGCTTATCTAAATAATTAACAATTACCACCATGCTTTGGACCATGCTGATTTTTTGATTAGCCATAAATACTCTGTCTTATGTTGTTGACTGTATGAAACTAATCCACACAATGAGCCAAAACCAGTAGCACCCAACTTTCCTGGCAGATAGTTTTGTATGAATAGAACTGCTAATAAAATGTGATTCCAGTAAGTATATGTTCCCAGTCTTCCAAAGGATATTACTTGGCTAAGCAATGTTTTTTGAGCCAAACTTTGGACCTCTGAAACTCTGCTGAAACAATGCTGCCTTGTGCTTTTTAATTTACTGTAACACCGTGGAACATAGTCTTGAGTTTTTAGTCTTGAGTTTCATTTGTATGAAACTTCTCAGTGCGAGAGCATAAAACCCTACTAGTTTCAACTTGCTATGCTGATACTTTATGCATTTATGCAATGTGTTTTTCATAGTTGAACTCTAATTAATATGCCAATTCTCTTTGTTCATCAGGAAGGTTCCTCATTTATATTAATTGAATTGGGTAAATGATAAGCCTGCTGCGTTAGAATATGTTAAATGGATATATTAATTTAATATTTGCATGCTACAGTGATTTGCTGATCCTCACAATCCTACTTAGACCACGCAAATACCATTCTTATTATATAACAAGACCACTGCTAGAAGCCTAATAAATTAAAAACAGTCAAACAAAGGGAAATAAAAATCCAATAAATGGAATGTTTACCTGAAAGAGCCAGTAGAGTGATCAGTGTCATTAAAGTGAAGATCTGTATGCAAAGGTTTGACGACATCTTGATCTCTGTTGCTTTCCTCAGTCTGCACTTGTGGCTGCTCAGGATCTGGATGGAGTCAAGGGGGGAACATGGGGGGAGAGGTACGACTACGCAAACAATCCCAATGGAAACTTGACCAGCTTCCAGTAGTGAAATGCTTTCAAACCAAGCAATCCAACAGAAAGGTCTTGTGTGTTATTTGAGTACTTTCCACGTTTGCACTGGTTGCTGTAATTTTTGATACTTAATACTCATCTGGTGGTGTCGACTACAACAAAAATCTAACTGTAATATAGATTTAGAGAATAAGACGAGAATAAATTGGCCAACAGAATTTTAACTTTTTTTGTCCCACAAACTGAAATAGGTGGACTTTATAGTACTTTTTTATAATGAAGTATCTGTTACTTTTTATATTGTTTTTTAAGTGACAGAGCCACTAAATCTTTCAAAAACTGTATATTACTTAATCAAAAAATAACCCTGTTATTACACTTTAAACCTGTACTTCTAAAATGTACAAGTGTATCCATATTGTCCTCTTCTTGGTCTACTAACTCATCACTGGATTCATCGTCACTCAGCGTCATATGTTAGAGACTCTGGCACAAGTAATTCCTGACCGTTAGATACTTGCCTTATAGCAGGTGGTAAACTGCAATACTTAAAAGTACATTCGGATTTTGAGATTATACCATTTATATTTGACAGGCAGAAGTAGCGATCATTGGGTTCTCTCCAAACTACAGGAATGGCAAAAGGCTTGTGGTATGAACCTTTTTCCCATGCTGTTAGAAACCTGACACGTGACACAACAAATTTGGGGTGGGGGAACATACAGTGGGGCAAAAAAGTATTTAGTCAGCCACTGATTGTGCAAGTTCTCAGACTTAGAAAGATGACAGAGGTCTGTAATTTTCATCATAGATACACTTCAACTATGACAAAATGAGGGAAAAAAATCCAGGAAATCACATTGTAGGATTTTTAAAGAATTTAATTGTAAATCATGGTGGAAAATAAGTATTTGGTCAGCCACAAACAAGAAAGATTTCTGGCTCTCACAGAGCTGTAACTTCTTCTTTAAGAAGCTCTTCTGTCCTCCACTCGTTACCTGTGTTAATGGCACCTGTTTGACCTCGTTATCTGTATAATAGATACCTGTCCACAGCCTCAAACAGGCAGACTCCAAACTCAACCATGACCAAGACCAAAGAGCTGTCGGAGGACACCCTGAAGAAAATTGTAGACCTGCACCAGGCTGGGAAGAGTGAATCTACAATAGGCAAGCAGGTTGGTGTGAATAAATCAACTGTGGGAGCAATTGTAAGACATACAAGACCATTGATAATCTTCCTCGATTTGGGGCTCCATGCAAGATCTCATCCCATGGTGTCAAAATGATCATGAGGACGGTGAGCAAAAATCCCAGAACTGTACGAAGGGACCTGATGAATGACCTGCAGAGAGCTGGGACCAAAGTAACAAGGCTACCACCAGTATCACACTACATCGAGAGGGTCTCAGATCCTCCAGTGCCAGGCGTGTCCCCCTGCTTAAGCCAGTACATGCCCAGGCCCGTTTGAAGTTTGCCAGGGAGCATATGGATGATCCAGAAGAGGACTGGAAGAAAATCTGGTGTCAGATGAAATCAAACTAGAACTTTTTGGTAAAAACTCAACTCGCCATGTTTGGAGGAAAAAGGATGCTGAGTTGTGCCATACCTACTGTGATGCATGGGGGTGGAAACATCATGCTTTGGGGCTGTTTTTCTGCAGAGGGGACAGGACGACTGATCCGTGTTAAGGGAAGAATGAACGGGGCCATGTATTGTGAGATTTTAAGCCAAAACCTCCTTCCATCAGTGAGAGCATTGAAGATGGAACGTGGCTGGATCTTCAAGCATGACAATGATCCCAAACACACCGCTTGGTCAATGAAGGAGTGGCTCTGTAAAAAGCATTCCAAGGTCCTGGAGTGGCCTAGCCCCTCAGTCCCATAGAAAATTTGTGGAGGGAGTTGAAAGTCCGTGTTGCCCCAAAACATCACTGCTCTAGAGGAGATCTGCATGGAGGAATGGGCCAAAATACCAGCTACAGTATGTGGAAACCTGGTGAAGACTTACAGGAAACGTTTGACCTCTGTCATTGCCAACAAAGGTCATGTTACAAAGTATTGAGTTGAACCAAATTTATTGACCAAATACTTATTTTCCACCATAATTTACAATTAAATTCCTTAAAAAATCCTGCAATGTGATTTCCTGGATTTTGTTTTGTCATTTTGTCTCTCTTTGAAGTGTACCCATGATGAAACTTACAGACCTCAGACAACTTAGTGACAATCATTGACTGACTAAATACTTTTTTGTCCCACTGTAGTTTCTTGTGTGGATGGGGCATCATCACAAAAACAATACACACAAGTACAGCACAGAGTGGATTTGTTTTGTCTTCAGAAATCACTTTTTTGTGCTATGAAATTCTTCCTTAAACATGAGTTGTGAAGATCAGACTCTAATAGATCATTGTTCTTTACGTACAACAGGTCAAATACTTACAAACGATGGTCACCTGACTCCAATTTCACTCTAAAGCTGCTAATTCTAGAGGTTTAGATACTTTTGCCACTGACACTTTTGCCACTGTCATATTGTATGTAATATTTCTTCAGTAACTAAATAACCAAGAAACACTAGACACATATTTTTGCATGGGACAAAATCTTGATTAACCAGTGTAGCCTGTACTGAAAGAAGGAATGGCAGACAGAAATTCATTCTCAAAAACCCTCCTTTCAGAACACTTTATCAGAAATAATGCCTACTGCACATAATGAAAGAGAACTTTTCTTCATTGTTCATAGCCAAAGCTAAATGGAATAAAATTGAAAGTGATCATGCTGTGCAATTGTGCCTTATTTTCTCTGTTATGTATCACTGTGTGTTGTGTAATGTTACTCCTGATCAGTGCAGCTCATTCTCACTGCCAATGGATACACTGGACAATATTTTTTTTCAGATTTACTGTATCCTGTATGCAATTTGAGAAACATTAATATAAATTGATAGAATTTTAATTGCATTGAATCGCAGCATGTTTAATCACATAATAATGCTGATATATTGTGTTAGTTCAAGTGAGCCTAATGTGTTGCACCTGATTTTCATTTGTGTTCAGCATGTGGTATCTCTCAGTGTGAAACAATAGTCAGCCAGTGCTGATGGATTCTGCCCTTAAAGCTGCCCTTATGCTGCTATTCCATGGTCACAATGTCCTGCTGAAACCTTTCACCATGTCACTGACTGCACTAAAATCAGCAGGGAAGAAGTCCAAGTGTGAAAATGAATTGTCAATGCCATGTTGCACTTATGCTTTGGTATGCTTTAAGCTTGTTGTCAATCAGTGTTTCTTGGTGGTCTGTAGTCCTTAAATGCCTTCCATGACATTTTCTCTAGCCCCAGATCTTCTATTTGTCACTGATTGGTACTGGCAAACTGTCATCATGTGCCACTGGTCTCTTAGCTGAAGGTAGATTGGGGTGTTCAGAATATTTCATATTTTTGTAGAGAAGCCTAGTAGTAAATCCTATTGTTAAATAAACGTACTATCCTTGCATTAACATTCATCCAAACGACATCTGTAAATATGAGCCTGTCTGCCAACATCTAACCAGACTAAGCATGCGCAGTCATGCCTAAGACAACATTTGCAATACACTTATACAGAGTAAATGCCCAGGCATGCTTAGGCATTCGTTTCATGCTTAATCAACTTGCTTTGAGGGCAACACACTAGTTGAGTTAAAATATTATGAAAAATCACAAAACTAGCTTATATCCCCTCACAGCTTCAGAGATCACTGGTTCAATTCCTGAGCCAGACTCTATCTGTGTGGAGTTCATACTCCCTGTGTGTGTGGGTTTATTTTTGCAGCTACTCAGGTTTCCTTCCAGAATCCAAACATATGTATGAGGTCAACTGGTGGATGTGATGTGTGAAGGTACGAGTGTGTGCATGTGCTCTGCTATAGATTGGCATTGTGTTTCGAGTTGGTTCCCACCTTGTGCTCTTTTCTTCCAGTTGGGGCTTGGCTTTTTGTGACCCTGAATTGGATTTAGCAGGTATGAACTTGACTGATGATGACAGGAAAGTTTAATTAACTACAAAACATCTCTGTTCAGAAATGAATTTTGAATGTTACCCAACGATTTTCAAATTTTCAGCTTTTTACACAATTCAAAACAATGAGATCTAGCGAATCATCATGTGGACATGATGGACGGCGTGCTGGCTCACTTCCTGGTCTTGAATGCAAAGGATTCAGTATGATCATTGGGACTGGTGATCAGTTTAATATGCAGATTGACATAGCCATTAACGACAATGGCCACATGGCGACGTGGCCATTGTCGTTAATGGCTATGTCAATCTGCATATTAAACTGATCACCGGTCCCATTGTTATGCAATGGTGCTGCTACCAGTCGTTATGCAAACTGCTGTATATAAGATTGGGGAAGTTTCCAATTGCCGAGACTGAAGAAGTCACTTAGATGAGTGACGAAACGTTTCTCCGACAAAATCTATGTCCAGATGAACAGATTCAACTTCTGGGATTTTCTTACCTGGATTATTGAGCATGCATCAAGACTACAATGGAGTGGTTCACAAAGGTGTTAGAATGGCCAAGTCAAAGTCCAGACCTGAATCCAATCGAGAATCTGTGGAAAGAGCTGAAATCTGTTGTTCACAAACGCTCTCCATCCAACCTCACTGAGCTCCAGCTGTTTTGCAAGGAAGAACGGGCAGAAATTTCATTCTCTCGATGTGCAAAACTGATAGAGACATACCCCAAGTGACTTGCAGCTGTAATCGCAGCAAAAAGGTGGCGCTACAAAGTATTAACGCAAGGGAGCCTAATTAATTTGCACGCCCCACTTTTCAGTTTTTTATTTCTAAAAAAAGTTTAAAATATCCAATAAATTTCGTTCCACTTTACGATTGTGTCCCACTTGTTGTTGATTCTTCACAAAAAATTACGATTTCATATCTTTATGTTTAAAGCCTGAAATGTGGCAAAAGGTTGAAAAGTTCAAGGGGGGACGAATACTTTTGCAAGGCACTGTATGTGCTTTGTTGACTAACTTAGGCCCCAAACTCTCAGACTTTCACCTGACTCATTGCTTGCACTGGCAACCTACAAAGCTGTATACTAAACCCACTTCTATACTCCCTATTTACCCCATGTGTGTTGCCAGGCATAACACAAACTCCATCATTATACATGCAGACGACGCCACTGTGGTGGGTCTGATCCACATCAGTGCAGAGACAGACTACAGGGAGGAACTATACCAGCATATGGAGTGGTGCATTGAGAACAACCTTTAATGATAGTAGGACTAAAGAAGTGGCTGTTGGCTTCATAAAGTACGCATCACAGACCTGTCTCAATCAATGGGAGTGCGATAGAGAGAGCTGACATCTCTTGCCTTCCTTTTGTCTTCAAATCACCAACTCTGTTTTAGGTGAAATCTGGCCTACCCCTTAAAACCATTTCTAAAATGTTTTAAAAACATTTGTTTTCACCAACCACAGGTGGTGAAACAGGTTGCTGATAGAAATGGTCATTGACCAGACACTACCATAGTCGTACAGTGTTTTTTTGTGACTGTAATGTAAATATAAAGGGTATTTTCACAAAAAAATGGTGTGCAAACAATACAAAAATGCATCAGAGATACCACCTGAAAAACGAGTGGAACGCTACCATCTACACAGCATCCGAAGCCTAAACTGTTATACATATCACTCAATCCAGGAAATACACAACACTTCGGTTCTTCAGTTATAAGCACACATTAACAATCACACATGCACTTTAGAACCAAAATATAAACACACACACTGGAATATAAACAGAAAAAAATACCTCGCTGGCTGCAAAAAAAGAGCAAAACAAGAGCAAATGAGTCCTTGAAAAAACACTAGATCACTCTCAGCACTGCAGTGACACTGGTGTGTGTAGTGGTGTGGTAGTGTGTGTTGACCTGGTACAGTTGGATCAGACACAACAGTGCTGCTGGAGTTTTAAATCACTGTTCACTCACTGTCCTCTTCATCAGAGACTTTCAACTTATTGCTCCACCTTGTAGATGTGAAGTCCAAGACAGTAGCTCATCTATTGTTGCACAGTTTCTGTTAGTCATCCTCTAGTCCTTCATCAGTGCTCACAGGATGCTGCCTATTGGATGCTGGTGGCTGGAGCTTTTTTCAGTCCAGCAGTGACACTGGTGTGTTTAAAAACTCCAGCAGCACTGCTGAGAATGATCCAACACCCAAATAGTACCTGATCTGTGGTGGTTCTGTGGGGGGTCCTGAGCATTAGAGAACAGGGTAAAAGAAAATAAGAAATTATATAGAGGACTATAGTCTGTAATTGTAGAACTACAAAGTGCAATGAAACTTAAAACAAAGAATAAGCAGAATATAAAATGAAAAAATGTATTATGCCGAAGACTTTTATACAATACTGTATATTCAAATGTAGAAAATCCAATCAAAATCAATTTTCAAAAGTTGAATTACCTATAATCTGTAACAGAAATGATGCAATCACATACAAATGTGTCAACCACTGCCATACTGGATTTGACTGTAAAACCATAGCACGAATAGAAGAGAATCATTTTGGAAAAGAGTGTGAGAAAGAACATGACGAAACACCCTTTTTATGGATACGGGGAATAACATTGTTTATAAATTGTGTTTACAGCTCTCATCCATCTATTTAACCAACTTTAAAAATATAATTTATAAGAAAAATAATTAAATTTGAATGAATTCACATGTCATGAAATAGACAGAAATAGACAGAACACTCAAATTACATTTTTGAGCTAAATTGATAGATCTATTCCACAAACCCTAATGACTGCCTGCTTGCTGTACCGCCATCTGGTAGGAGGTGCCAGACTATCCAATCACACACAACCAAACTGAGGGACAACATTTACCCACAGAGCCTCAAGCTGTTGATTTACCCTCACACACCCACTGTCAACTGTAGGCCAAGCTGCTGGGCTCTTGAGCAAGGCCATAAACCATTAATTGCTTGACATGTAGTGTGTAAGATTATATCAATATAAACACTCACTGGTCACTTTATTAGGTACACCTTGCTGGACCAGGTTGGACTCTCTTTTGCCTTCAAAACTGCTTTAATTCTACATGGCATAGATTCAACAAGGTGCTGGAAATATTCCTTTTTGGATTTTGGTCCAAATTCATTTGCAGTTGCTCCAGATTTGTTGGGTGTGCATCTATGATTCAAATCTCCTGTTCCACCACATCCCAAAAATGCTCTATTGGATTGAGATCAGGTGACTTGTGGAGGCCTTTTGAGTACAGAGATCTCATTGTAATCTTCAAGAAACTAGTTTGAGATGACTTGAGCTTTGTGACATGGCAAAATGGGTACATCATGGTCATAAAAGGCTGGACATGGCGACAACTATGCTTAGGCTTTGCAATTCAAGCAGTACTCAATATTAAGGGGTATTAAGGGGCCCAAAGGGTGCCAAGAAAATACATTACACCTCCATTATGCTACCACCATCAGCCTGAACCATTGATACAAGGCAGGATGGATGCATGTTTTCATGTTGTTCTCCACAACAGAGGAAGGATTGAAGCACTTACTACGAGGTCTCCATAATCAAACCGGACCGGCGTCAGCTCCCAAACAGAACCCGGATTCATCACTAAAGTCAATATGGTTCCATCTGTAGCAGTCCAGGTTTCTCGTTCACCACTAAACAAAGGTGACCGTGACTAGCTATCAATGGCAGGACATGTAATGGGCATCGTGATAACAAATTTCGTTCTGCTGGAAGTTCCTGGAAATGGTCCGCGCATAGACAGGGTTATGTACTAAAGGTGCCACCTGTCTCTGAATTGTGCACAATGAAACTGGGAACTGCTCATTGGTGGATCAAACAATACTCTCTACTGGTAGAGAGTCCAGAACTTATTTGCTGTGTGCCTTCATGGAACCACAGCTAGGTCTGAAAGGCCTATATGGCGGGCAGTTTGTAGAAACGGCTATCCTATCTCAAAGTCTGTCAACTTGGCAAAATGTTTTAAAGTGTATTTTCCATTCATGTCTAGCAGTCAACTATCTCTCACCAAGAGGTACACTACCAAAAGTAGCATCTGAGAACCTTTTTATAAGGCAGGCGGGAAAGCAGTAGCCTATATCGAGTTTAGCAGGAGTCATTTCTATCTGTGTGCATTGTGTTTTCTTCAATGAGTGTACTTGTAATGAAAGACATATTACATTACAGAAAAAACTAAATAATTTTCATTAGTTGTCTCAGACTTTTGGGTGTCACTGTAACATATGTAGAGGTTAGAAGTTAAATTTCACCCAGATGGTAAAAGTACTAATTGTTAGAATTATTTTTAGCTCTTCAAATGCATTGCCGCCATAAGCTAAAGGCATAATTAGACGTGGTATGTCCACGTTATTTAGTCTCAGAGGTTTCATCCGCAATGACCTCCAGTGCATTACGTGTGTTCTTATAACATAATACCAGTCAAGTTTGTTGCTTTAGTTTATATAAAGTCTTCAGGGTGTGTATCTTCTCTATAATGCTAGTCTGATGTGTACAGATAAACCTGTCTGAGATCAGATAACAGAGCAAACCAGACATACTTCTTGCCGTGTCTCTAAGGCATGAATCGCTGCTAAACCTGTGGGGTATTTCTTAATTTATGTTATGACCCCAGCAAACCAGCAAGGATCTGTAATTATCAGCTGGAGCAGAGGCATTTCAGCAAATGTTTGCAATTAATGGAGGTGGTAAACACTGAAACTCTGTCATTTTCTTTAATGACAGACTTCCAGTTTTGAAGTAACAAAACAGGAGGTAGCCATGCTGGCAGAGTCTGGAGCACTCATTTATGATGCCTGTTTTGGTGTTGTATATTGAAAAGAAAAAACCCTGAATTTTAATAACACTGCTTTCTAAATATCGATCACATATCTTTAGTTATGACAAACTAGACTGAGGAAAAATCAAATGATGAATAAACTCCTGTTGTAGCTCTGACTTTGTATTAAATTGATTCCCAAGTTTCATTAAATTGAAACTTAAATTGTCATCCCAAAGTGCAATATGTTTAATTCATTGTCTGCCCCAAACATACTGTGTAAGTTGAATTAACTTGTCTGAGCATTTGGTCAACTAATACTCCTGGAGTGCTTGTTTTATTAAAAATAAAAATCTATATTGTTCTGAAATGGCAGGTTTGTGTTTTGAGTTAGTTCATTGATGAGCTCACCTCCTACTGGTTTCTTTAACTTGTGTAGGTGCCAAAAAACACACAACTGGTACTGGTCCTATTACCAGTGGAAAAGTGGCAAATGTTCTGGGACTTTGTGCAGTAATTTCACTAGTCGACTAGTCATGCTTTCCATAGCTAAATCAAAAAGACACTCGGCAGGTCTCTATTTTTTATTTTTTATTTATATTTTATTTACCAGAAAAAAATGTACTATGAAGTACCATGAAGTGGCCAAATTACCACCAAAATTCATAGTACAACTGTGAAATGATTCATGGTCAGTTCATAGTCAATCAAGTTTACAGTTGTACTATGAAATTTCACAGTAGAACCATGAAGTGGTCAAATAACCATCAAAAATTCATAGTATAACTGTGAACGTAATGGTAAAACTGAGAAAGTTCACATTAAAGCTGTCAAAAGCTATGAAAATTCAAAGTACATTTTTTCCTGGGCAATGTGGATTGACAACGACAATGAATACGTCAAATTGTATTTGAAACAACAGACCTACACGGTCTCTAAATTAAAGTTCCAGCTTCAGTGCTTCCTCAGGCTACACTTTTAAAGACAACGATAAATAAATGTGCAAAATAATACAACAGTGTAATGTTTAATTTGAGCCCGATCCTGTCGGAACAAGCTCCGGTGTGAACACCGGTACCTCTCATATTTGGAGCATATCTCCAAATCAAACACCTCTGCATTCTGCATAAAATGAAAATAAGCAATATTAATGAATTAATTGTGATTAAATTGTTCTTATGTGTGTAACCTCCTTCCCAAACACCCAAACGGCTCATGTTCTTTGAGGGTAAGTAGATCATCAGTTGTGTACTGTACTTCCACGTTAGGAGAGCTCGCAGACGGCAAGGTTCGGAAATAACAAAAAAAAAACATACAATGTAAGTCTTATTCTGTTTTGAAGGCTACTGCATTTACACTATGTTGCACTATGAGCAACATATGCACTACTCTGGTCGAGTTGCACTATGAGCACTGTTGTGTTTATATGCTCCGTGACCTTTTCACTCAATGTCCACACTCAGTGACCTACCTCGTGTTTTACTAATTAAACACTGCAGGGCAGATTACTGTAGAATTGGACTTATCTTTTCTGAAGTATTTCCAGACTACTAAAGTTTGATTAGCATAGTGTTTTAAATATGAGTCTTCCTGCATCCTGGTACTGTTTTTTCTCCTAGTCGATTAGTCTATGCAACCCCTACTATATTCAGTGGAATTTCAGTTGACAGGAGCACAAACTCTTACCTCTGCAAAGTATCGGTTTATAAAATGCTACATACACAAGCCCTGCTTTATGTGAGTATACTGAGCATCTGTGTGTAGGTTTTACCTCGGTTCAAGTACAGCTACTCAGAGCAATGTGGGTGTAGGGGTTACTGGACTATTGATCTATAGGTTGAGGCTTCAAGTCCCAGTTTTGCCAAAGTTGCTGGGCCCTTGAGTAAGGCTGTAAAGCCCTAATTGCTTAATTTGTATCTTGACAGTGTCAATTAAAAATTGCCTCGCCATCGTTTAGATTTTACATCTTTATTGTTGCAATGAAAATAGACACTGCTATACACTGTATATTTAGCTGTTGCTTTATCTAGAAGCACATTAATAATAATTCATAAGTTTTTGTAACAATGTTTTTTTATTCTTATGTTTTCTGAATGTTGTGATAGTTTCATTTTTAATAGTCTTTTGCTGAAGTTACAGCCTTGTGTTAGACATAGCTAATTAAATTGGTTTGCGTGGAATTACTCTGTATTTTACACGCATTTATATTCATCTTCACATCTTTTAGGAGATACCCTATGTGAGCTAAGCAGTTAGGGCTCAGATCTCAAGTCAGGTGTTATCAGACTTCTCACACAAACAGTTCAGTTAGTACAAAAAAATATGATTTGCTATTACTGTGTGCTTCAATTGTGTCGCAGAAATGAAAAGAATACAGACCTATTAGTGAAGTGTTAAAGACTAGGTCAGTGTGGAGAAACACTGACCTAAAAGGCTTTTGCTTGTATGGTACCTGGGATAAGATGAACAAAAGGCTTTCTGGCAGAACACACAGCCAGGTTCCTGTCAGTTTTCAGTGTTTGCTCTTGAGAAGTAGCTGCTTATAGGAGAGTGCAGCCAGTACGTTCTCGTCAAGTCCATAAGCATATTGTACGCTCCTTGTGCTCTCAACTCCTCCATCCAGCCATAGTCTGAAGACCACATGTTCCAGAAGGGCATGCTGTATATCCCCTCACTGTTCCATCTGCTTACAGGGTCTATATTAGAAGCAGAAATTGTTTTAGGCTACTGCAGTGCTCGCTGCAATACAGTGGTACCTCAGAACTCGTCGTATTAGGTTCTCGACACAGTTTGACTACAGAAATGTGTCTCGGTTCTCAGCGTTTGCTCGGTACTTGGCGCACTTGCTTAAACTTGTATGCATCGAGCCGCACGACTTGTTTCAGCTGAAATAAGAAATGATAAATAAATACTGATTAACGATTCCCGATTCAGTGCACAGCGATTTAGTGATTCAGATTCATAATAGCCCTTGCTCAGTGAAGATCTCCACTGTGTTTATCATGTTTTTCTTTATTTATACAGTATTCTTACTGCAAATTACTGTATTCTTAGTGCAAATATGTCTCCATGGGTCCTCAAAAAGTTAGTATAAGTGCCAACCGAAAACAAAACAGGAATTGAATGCTTTTACATTTGAGTGTGTTGCTCTTACTTTACACCTTCAAACCATTACTCATTAAATTACATGAGATTTGTCAACAATGAGAACCGAGGTACCACTGTACCACTGGGACTGTGGTGGCCTAGTGGTTAAGGTACTGGATTATGGACCAGAAGGTCCAGGGTTCAAATCCCGCCTCTGCCAAGCTGCCACTGTTGGGTCCTTGAGCCCTTAACCCACAATTGCTTGGATTGTAAGACTGTACCAATTGTAAGTCGCTCTGGATAAGGGCGTCTGCTAAATAATGTAAAAATAATGTAAATGTATAGAGCATCCAGAAGAATATGCATAGAAGCACACTGTACCTTCTGCTGAAGTGAGAGACCCCTTGCCACTCTCAACATCTGAAAGAGAGACAGAAATTGCTGCATTTATGGTCTTATGGAGGAAACCCCTTAGGATCTGGGCTGGGCTTGCATTGTGCAGGTCAGATGGTGCAGTTACAGAGTCCTGCGATATACAGGTGTCCCATTCAAGGACACATAATGAATTCCAGGATAGGCTTCAGATCGCCCCATGACTCTGACCAGGATAATGGGATCAAAATTGGGGAAGTTGATAAACAAAAGATATGATTCAGCTTCACAATAATCTAGCAAGCAAATATCGGGTTGGCCATGATTGGTTTCATTAAGATAACAGATGTGGCTACATCTGGAAGGGAATAGCACACAAGCCAGTTAAAAAGAAAGAAGTCCTAGAAAAGCACATCCACAGATGAGTAAGCTACCTGATATGATGAGAGGATCCAAAATCATCAAACACAGTAGCATGGAAACACAGAGAAAAGACATCCTGTGGCTTCTGTAAAAGACAGGCCTGAGATTATCTTCTATATTTTCTATATATTCAAAAATGTATATATTTCTGCATAATTGTGACTTAAAACATCAAGAGATTTTCGCTCAAGTCCTACAGGTAGACAAAGAGAATCCAGTTAAACGAGTGAGACAAAACTAAAGTATGTGAACCTTAGGATTTGAAGGTGAAATTACAATCAGGTGTTTTCCAACAATGAGATGACAATCAGGCACACACAAGTAGGCGGTCGAGTCTGATCTTCACTTTGTGGGAGTATTTCATGGTACAAACAAAAAATCTTTCTGAGAACCTCAGAAAAAGTGCTGTAGATGCAGCTTCCAGACTGGAAAATATTACAGAACCATCCCTAAAGAGTTTAAACTCCACCAATCCACAATCAGACACATTTATACAAATTGCAGAATTTCCAGACCACTATTACTTGGCAGCCATGTTGCCACTGTTGTCTAAAAAGAACATTGCTGCTCATCATGTGGCACGTGAACAATCTAGATGGCTACTGAAAAAAAGAAAAATGATATCTGCTAAAAGAAAAATGGTGGTGGGAGTATCATGGTTTTGTCTGTTCTAAGCTATATCAGAAAAAATGAAAATATCAGGACATCCGTCCCTGAACTGAATCACAAGAGAATGTGGGACATGCAGCAAGACAGCAACCCTAAGCATGCAAGACGTTTAAAGAACACTAAAGTTATAGTTTTAGAATGGCCAACTCAAAGTCCTGACCTTAATTCAATAGAAATGTTGAGTTGTTCTTGTAAAGATGTTCTTGTAAAGAAACCCACCAACACCCTGGAGCTGAAGATGTTCTGTAAAGCAGAAGAAGTTAAAAGTCCTCCAAGCTGGTGTGCAGGATTGATTAAGTGTTTGGAAACACTTAGTTGCAGTTATTTTGTCAATTTAAAAAAAATGACCAAGTGTAAAACTTTTTACTTTTAAGATCTGTGTGAAAATCTGATCATGTTTGAAGTCATATTAATGCAGAAATATAGAAAATTCTAAAGTGTTCACAAACTTTCCAACACCACTATATGATTATGATTAAAAATGCGATCTACTTCATGTAGGAAATCCCATAAGAAAGTAATACAGACTATATCATAATAAGCATTACTGATACATGAAAAGACATCAATAAAGTAAACCCACCTGAAAGCATGGAAAATACAATGAGTTCTACACTAGAGCCATCCTTTAAAAACACTAAAGATAGTAATGACAGAAGCCGAAAAGGCTAAAGATGGATCTCATGCCATTAAATGCCACCTCATAGTCAGAGTACCCTGTTTGCTTTTTCCATAACTCTGTGCCACCATTTTCCGGTCCAACACCAGACTCCACATGCCTATGTGAATCCTGCAGTGAAAGAAAGCCTTTGACAACTCAGACAGCGAGAAATCCCAAAGAAACACAGAAATTTTCAAATAAACAGCATCTACCTAATCTAACATTACTGGACTCAACAAATCAAGAACACTGCACTCATCTATTTGTACCTATACTCATAAGAACCATGTGTACATACGGTAGAAGAAAAGAAGCAGAAAGCCTTATTTCTATCAACTAACAACAGCAAATAAGCAATAGTAAAGTTAGTAGTAAAAACATTTAAATAAAACAGATAATTGTTACTTTTTATAAAACAGAAAATGCATAATTCAGGTATTCTGTTTGATTGTGTGTACCGATTGATACAAGAGCTAGACAAGATCTCATTAAAATAAATTAGATCTACAATTAAATAAAAGGAGCTCAGGTCTCCCAGTGGTGCCTCCTGCCCTTGTGGGGTGTCACGCAGGCACAGCTGGCCATGTCTAGGGGAGTTGAGGCCAAACTGGAGGATTTATAGCCCTGCACTGCATCAGCAACCCCTGAAAAGGTTTGGCACCATGAACAGGGTACAAGCTTACCTGTGCCCTGTGAATTTTGGAAGAGAGTACGGAACCCCTGTAACCCGCACCAGGATAAACAATGATTAATTGTATAACAAAAACAGATTCAGTACTTTCAGGCTGGGTCAAAGACCTCACAGGCTCAATTTGCCTTGTCTGTAAATACAAATAAGTATATAAAATACATTAATAATGTTAATATTAATGTTAACATTAATAACACGAACAGTTATGCCTTTGTTAGCAATGGCTGTATAGTTGCAAATAGTATCTAAAGAGCTGTATTAAACAATAAATTAAAAACAGCTGATCAGCTCAATAAGCCCTCTGCTTATTCACACTGCCATCTAGTGGACCTGCTGCAATGTGCCTGTGCTTGAGGCGCCGATGCAGTGTAGTAGTGACACGAGCTGGTGAAAGGAACACGGGGCAGACTATTAAACCTCTGTGAAGTTGACAACCCACACCGTCATAAAAGAAATGGAAGCATTTATTAATTTTACACAAAACGTATTACTTTACTATTTACGAGACGGGGCTTTACCCAACACCCCAGTCAATGTCAAAATTGCTTTACTCTTGTTTATGCTTCTTGATCCTGCGAAAGAAACAGGCGCCATTTTTTCTTCACTTTACTTCAAGTTATTACGTACTGTATTTAAGAGTGTGATTTCACCTCATGTCCAGAATGATTGACATCGTAATTAAAAGGCTCTTTGTTGTTGTTGTTTTTCTTTTAGAAAAGGTTACGAAATAATTTCGGTTATATACAGTAATAACTGAAGCTGTTCAGCTGCTCATTAACGCAAATATCTAATCAGCCAATCACATGACAGCAGCTCAATATATTTTGGCACATACATATGATCAAGCCAACCTGCTGAAGTTCAAACTTCAAAGCATCAGACTGGGGAAGAAAGGTGGTTTAAGTGGCTTTGAACATGGCATGATTGTTTCCCAGGAAAAAATGTACTGTGAATGTTCATAGTAAAACTGTGAATTGCTTGACAGTTTTAATGTGAATTTTCACAGTTTGACCATAAAGTTCACAGTTCTACTATGAAGTTTTGATGGTAATTTGGCCACTTCATGGTTCTACTGTAAAATTTCATAGTACATTTTTTCCTGGGTGGTACTAGATGCTGGTCCAATTATTTCAGAAACTGCTGATCCACTGGGATTTTCACGCATGAGCATCTACTAATGAGAAAATATCCAGTGAGCCATGGCATCTCTGGGCAAAAAATGCCTTGTTGATGCCAGAGGTCAGAGGAAAATGGCCAGACTGGTTCTAACTGATTCAAAGGCAACAGTAAGTTAATCAAAGGCTCACCAAAGTTGGACAACAGAAGATTTGAAAAATGTTATCCCGTCTGATGAATCTCAATTTCTGCTGTATGTTAGGGTCAGAATTTGGCATAAATAACATCCATCCTGCCTTCAGTTCAGGCTGCTGTTGGTGTAATGGTGTGGGGCATATTTGCTTGGCACAAGTTGGGACATTTATTACCAATTCCAAACTGCACAGCTTACCTGTGTATTGTTGCTTACCATGAGCTTATTTCATGACCACAGTGTACCCATCATCTGAAGGCTACTTCCAGCAGGAATGGCCATGTCACAAAGCTCAACTTTGTGACTAGGGCTGCAACTGACGATTATTTTAATAATCGATTAATCGGTTGATTATTTTTTCGATTAATCGATGAATCGGGTTTAAAAAAAAACCTTTCCATGTCTTTATTCAGAAATATAACATTAAATAACAGAGCAAATAAGTGCTTACAATAAATGAATAATAATAAATTAAATGTATTAATAAATTAAAATAACAAATTAAACAATAAATAAAAATAAGTGCATCTCTGATGCAAACACTACATACAAACTCATTCACGCTCTTTCTTTAGAAACTTTGCATTGCAAGCCAAAAATGTTAGCATGTCAACATTCTCCTGGCTAAAGCTGGCTCTCTTTTTAGAGACTATATTCCCTGCCGCAGAAAGTAAACCCTCAGACAGTGTTGAAGTAGCAGGAATGCATAAATAGGACTTGGCTAGCATGGCCAATATAGGATATCTGTCTTTTAACTCCATCACTGTCATTATCCAGCTAACAAGCAGAAAAACAGCATCAACCGTGCTGTGTCCGTTCGCATAGTGTGAGTGCGCCGTTACGTTTCCTCACTTCACAACGGAACAAACTCGGGATATTGTGGTGACTTACGCTATTGTTGAGCTCCCTTCATCCTCATCGCTGACTGCAACCTGTTTCCGTTTCGAGGGCTGTATCATCACCGGGGTGCTCCCGTGCCAGGTCAGATCACTTTTGCAAAGCTTGCATGTTACACATTTTTAGTTGTGTGAAGCGTGAAGTGCTCCGACACTTTTGAGGTCTTAAGCCGAACCTTCTTCTCTGCGTCGGTCATGATTCATTTGTAGAATTTATTTAACTCTTAACGCCAACTTGTTTTGAAGATTCCGCGTCCCCGCCGGCTCCGCCTCGTTTCGTTCAATCGCTCGTGTTTTTTTCCAGCGTTGACGAAGTGCCGCAAGTAACGTAAGTGGATATGATAAGGCGAGGGACACAAATCATGCGACACAACGAATCGATAATGAAATTCGTTATCGACACTTTTAATAATCGATTATTATCGATTTTATTGATTCGTTGTTGCAGCCCTATTTGTGACTTTAAACTTCTTTTTCGAACTTGACAATGAGTTCACTGTACCAGGGGCCTCATTTATGAACAGTGCGTACACCAAAAAGTGAGTACACAAGTGAGTGAGTACACAAGTGAGTGAGTACACAACATCTCAAGTAGAAACCGGGACTTATAAATAAATACTTGTCAAGAAAACGGGCGTAAATCTGCGCAAGCTTTTACCCATGCGTACAGCCATTCGCGACACTCACTGGTAAAACTAAGAATTCATAATCAGTTCATACCAAATTAAGCTCCATTAAGTAAAAAAACAAATCATACCTAAGCATTATTTTGTTTGATGTATTTATTGAGTTATTAGAGTATACCAGTTCATCATCCTGTTTTTATTTATTGACATTAATTGCTCTAAACAACTGCATGCGGATGTGCTATGTCGGATGTGAATAGCTGTATTTTTTTTACATTTTTAGTTTCAGTTAATGTTGTTGAAATTACAGATGTCATACCTTTATTTGTTTTAGCTCATTTGTCAGCATTTCAATTGCTGTTGTATTAATTTGCGTTTGTAACCCAGCATCTGAGAACACAACCTCCACTGAAGGCGCGTGGGAATATAAAACAGTGGCTGACAAAAATTGCAGCAACTGTGTGACGCTATCATGTCAAATTTGACCATAATCTTACGCAAAATTAATTTTCACATCACATTAATTTTGATTCTTTTTTGCTTGCTTTTACTTGACTCAAGAAATAGTTTCCCGTTAAAATAACACTGCACAGCCATAGGAGTGCATCCCTGGTGGCTCAGTGGGTAGAACCAGCTACTGGAAATGGCGGTGTCTGAGGGCTGAGCCCAGGTGGGCTTGCAATGTGAAGGTCGGGTTGTGGGTTTATGGAATAAAAAGCCACTGGGCGTGCAACACAGTCATGCTAGTGGATATAAACTTACTTTGCAATTCACTCGCTTACCATACCCACTTGATCCAATTCAAGGTCCTGGGAGGGCTGGGGCCCAATTGGCAGCACAGGGCACAATGTGGGAACCACCCTTGGAGAGGGTACATGTGTACATACATGCACGCACACACATGGATGTATGCACCAACTGAGCTAATGCTTGTCAAGTCAGATTTGTTTCTATGACACCATTTAGAATGGCAGCTTTACAATCTGATATTATAACTTTGTGTATTATTTGAGATGTGGGAAAAGACAAGAGTACTTGGAAGAAATCCACGTGGACACTTTTACAAATATTTGCAACCCACATTCAGTACAACAAAAGAGCACAGACTCTTCTATGATGCTAATGAGTCAGTCTTCTATCCAGAATCTCTTCATTTCTAGCTCTGCTCTTGTGAACTCTCTGCTTCAGCTCACTTGCAGGACTGAGCTGGCCATATAAGAAGCTTGATTCTGTGGTCACAAAACAAATTTTGTGGATTTGGCAGCTTGTTGTGGGCAATTGTTCGACTGGAAGATGTGACCATGAACCAGTTGTAACTTGGCCGATTCAGCCAGTTCCTGCATTTTGTTGACTTTGGAGACGCAGTCAATTCCTGGAGTTAGTTTACAACAATGGGAACAATGGGAATTCAGTTCTATTCATTATAACCATCCTCTGTTTACCCACCTTGAGTATTTGTTTCCAAAATGCTCTATTTTTGAGTTCCAGAAGCATATTGTGAACTATTTGTGTTTGTGGTTAGCAAAAGAAAAGACTGTCTGCTGACATTGCCTTTAAAACAGTTTGTGTGTATGGCTGTGGTATCTAACTGTAATTTCGGAGCTATGGTAAAGCCACAATCTGCAGCACTCAAACCATACTTAGCAGTGGGGGTTTGGTTTCTTTCTGTATGGCCATTCTCGCTTTACGCTAAAACCACCTTGAGTATTTGTTACCACACAGCCCCATTTCTGACCACAGAATCTGATTCCAGTCAAACTTCTTGTAGGATCTTGAACGTCACGTGCTTAAGTTTATGGTTTAATGACAGAACATGCTTTCCTGTGGGACATTTTTAAAATAGTTTGTTGGAATGGAAGTTGGCCTAAATGTGGACTTGGTCAACCCAACCCAAAACATGCAGATCTCCAGCCATGACTCTTGGAGTTTTTGCTTCTATAGACATTCATCACTGTGTGAGAGTAAAATATACTTGCGTTTCCTTTTAGACAGGTTTTTCATATGTCCTGTTTTAAGATACAAAAACAGTTTTCCCCTCAAGTTCTAATCCTGCTGTTTGCTGGCCAACCAAGCCACGAGGCTGATGGTGCAAGAGTTTTTCCTCTTAGGTCTTAAATTTTCTATTTCCATATCTTTAGTGTTCAGGTTGCTGACGACCTGAGAATTAAACGTGAAGATATGCTAATAAATACAGCAAAGCATACAGTATGTATTTCACTTTTACTCAGTCATAAAAACTTTCCAAAACTGTCTGCCTCAGCAGGATGGGGAGACTGTGTGAGTGTAGTGAGCATTGAAATCTGAGTGTGTATGTCTGCTTCGGCTCACACAGACGCAACGGCCTCCATGCCGCTTCCTTTATTTAAAAAATCCTAAACAGTAGCCACAGCAAAATGAAGGCATTTAAAAAATAAATACAAATGAAAGATGTTCAGTTTCATACTTACCAAAATAACGTTCCAGCTGTTCTGCTGCTATTGAAATGATGCACGTTTCCATCGCCATTAGTGGTACATTGAAGAAAAACCTATAATCTGAAAATCTGACATTTAATACAGGAAAAAACTTCATTTGTAGGCCTGAGTTTAAACCATGCCAGTGTTTTTCAGAGGGCATACGTTAGGAAAAGCAATAAAACCGTACACTGCAGCCTTAATCAGTTGTTCTGCAAAACTTTTATTGAACAAAAGTATTTTAATTCTCACCACACTGTCCTCAGTACAGTACAGTACCATAATGCTGGATCTAAACAATTCATATATGCAACTTATCCGCTTTTTTATATATATTTATGTATATATACATACAGTGGAAAGAGGAATTAAATAACAATGCTCAATAACATTCAGACATCATAGCTTTAAAAAAAACAGAGTTGATCAACACTCTTATTGGTAAACAGACAGACATGGCAAAAGTATAGAGACAAAAATCAGTTGTCACGGATTATTAACCTTAGTGTTCACAATCAGCTAGGTGAGTGTGAGTAGTACTTGGAAAGGAGAAGACCTCTATTTATGCGTTGTAAAGAAGCTCTAAGACACTGAGTGTAGCCAGGCTGCACATGGGTGGCACATTTGGCTGTAGACACATTCAGACCCCTGACCGGGCTAGAAAAATGCTGAGCCCCTCGTTCAAGGCCGACACAGATAGCCCCTTTATTAAGCACTCTAAACCTGAAGAAACCCTGAAGAGCGGCTTGTCGTTGTGGTAAACGCTTGAGTACAGCAGGAACAGAAACGCCAAGGTTCAATGTACGCACTGAGTAAGTGAAACTGAGAGCCGGCTAGAGTTAAATTCAGCATTTCAAAGCAGCTTCAAGGCTGAGACATTCTCTGGTTTATAAGAGAGTGCACAGTTTAGTGGAGATCTGGAAAGAGCCAGGTCTCTTGACACATCTCGGATGTCCACCCAGCCTGAATTTAGATACAGCTGCAGCGGGCACACATGCAAAAAAGCTACGGTGGCCTACAGACTGCTCCTCTGAATGGGGACAGTTTGGGCTGCATCCCATTATGCACTTCATGCACTACCCCTACAACAATATACATAAACGAGAAGTGCACAGGGTGTATATATGAACGTGAGCAGCGCAACTCATCACATGCTACGAGCGGACGTGACCTTCTGCTACCGTTAGCCTGATATACTTAGTAATCTTAATGCACAGAGTGAAATGTCAGGAACAGTCCAAGTTGGAGTGAGATGGGATGCAGCCACGGCGATTGTTATACTAAAGCCAGTAAGAGGAGTCAATGAAAAGCATACAGAATGCTAACAATGGTCACTTAGTGAAGTCAGGACAGGACATCTTTATGCCTAGAAGTTCCTCCAAGGCCAAAATATTTGGGATAAAGAGAACTTAAAAAACATCCTGTTTCTATAACCCCACTGACACTAGGCTGCTTCAGGAGTCTTGAGGATCGTGTATCCGGACAGGCATGAGCCACAAAAAAACGCATCTAAGACGCATTTATATCTGACTGAAATCTGATTATTCAAAGCAGTTCAGGAGAAGGTTGGACACATTGCAGCCACATAAACAATCGTGAATTTGTCCGTCTCTTGAAGACACATCTGACTACCAAAACACTGGGCTGTACTTACACATCACCCACGACGTCGATCCCTTGATGGCCGGCCAAATAATCACAGAGGACATTTAAAAAAATTTCAAGAGCGCTGATGTAAATTGTGAGGGCAGCACAGCTGTGCAGTGGTTAGCACTGTCACCTCACAGCTCAAAGATCCCTGGGCTCCACCTGTGTGGAGTTTGCATGTTCTCCCCGTGCCTGCGTGGGTTTTCTCCAGGTACTCCGCTTTCCTCACACATTCCAAAGACGTGCGTTAGGTTAAGTCAGTGTTTCTCAGTCCTGGTCCTGGAGCCCCACTGCTCTCCATGTTTTAGTGTTTTCCTGCTCCCAACACACCTGATCCAACTACTCAGCTTATTAACGAGCTCGTTATTGAGTTAAAGGGGGTGTGTTTAAACAGGAGAGGCACTGAATTGTGTAGAGCGGTGGGGTGCCAGGACGAGAATTGAGAAACACTGGGTCAACTGGTGTTTCCAAAGTGCACACATGAGTGTGTATGTGGCGTATGCTACAGCAGCCTGTCTAGGATTGGTCCGACCTTGCGCTCTGTGTCGCCGGCTAGGCACTGGCTCTCCTGCGACCCTTGACCAGGATAAGCGGATAAGACAATGAATGATGTAAATTGTTATGTTTAATGCAGCAACCATTTGTTGCCATAAAAACTGTAAAAGACACAAAGTGGGAAGGGCCAGTGTTATGAGATGATTTATATATTACTTGGGATAGAGCAAGCTGATTTCAATCTTGCTGACTGGAGATGCATTTGATGAAGTATAAATACATGTAATTAAAATCTTATCAGGATACAACCCAGATACAAGATGCATGAAAAAACAATGGTAAACGGGGTCTTTGTAACAGAGCATGGCTAGGAAGCGCAGACTCTGAACCAATATATTGTCTGAGAGGATCCTGCCCTCCATGCTTGCATAAAGTCGAATCAGGAGACGGGGAGAGAGAAGACTAGGTTGAGAGAAAAAAAAAATTGAAACAGTAAGAAAGGCAAAGAGATGAGAAGGACAGATGAGTTCAGGCAAGAGGTTTGACCAAGTAAAGTCTGTCTCCCTGCTCACTAGTGAAGATGGGCGCCTTCTTATAATGCTCTACCAGCTCATCCATACTGTTGAAACGCCGCTGACCAATGCAGTAGGCTCCATCCTGCAGCTGCACCTTGAAGTGCTTATTCTTACCCACTGCCTTCAAAGACACAGAGAAATCGCTGGGCTGAAAATGAAATGAGAGGCAATACAGTTAAAAAGGGATCAACTGCAATTGTATGGCTGAACCACAAGATGGCAGCGGTAACCTCTATATCTAGTTGGACTCATGCAAAGTCATTAATACGTTACTGTTTGAACTGTAATGGTACTCGGCGGTCATGATTTGGTTCACACCACGCCTTAGGGGTAAGCATAAGGCTAGGTTTCATTTCATGGGAAGTTATGGTTTGTTCCACCTACTGTTTTAAGTCCCCCTGAGGACGTTTGTACACCCTGTAGTAGCAGGGGTGTGTGATATTGAAAACAAATATGACATTTTCTGGAATTTTTTGACAACAATAATTAGCCGATACTTTGGCAGTGTACATCTTGGGTCTAAAGTATTCCAAAGTTGTTTGAACGCATCTCTCTCAGCCGCTTGAATTGGCTTTTGTGATGCAACTGATGACAGCATTTATGTCTTGCCATCTGTTGCTTTTCTTGCCGTAAAGCATTGTTTTTGCAGAATTATTCCGCTAAGGTTTGCTGAATGTGTTTTTGTGCTGTTACGTTAACTGGTTTATGCCTGCCATGGAAAGCGGACTCCCAAAGTGTGTCAATCTCCATATTCTGCATGCAGATGGCCAAATAAGTTAGCTGTCAATCTGTCCCCAGTGCAGACCAATGACAGTGAGATTCAGCCATCTTACAAGAACTGAACTTAATGTACGAACCACATGCAGGACAAGGGTACAAACTTTTATTACTTTTATTTGATCTACCCTGGCTGAATCAGGCATCATGCAAGCATGAATGTCCATTTATGAGGGAGGGGAGGCCAGACTGATGGACAGGGGAATCATCCCCAAGCATTGAACAAGCTGGGGTAGTGCCCCATTCACGGTACATGCCTACATCACCCTAAGCCATATGAAATCCAGGATATATAAAAATAGTTCCATAGTTCTAAGCAGTCACACAAAAATAAAAATAGGTTTATATTCTGTGGGGTGGAAACTTTGGGAATGAACCTGTGGCTTCGGTGAATAAATACTGTGTGACCACTATAGACAAGGGGTTTAAATAGTAGACGTGGTGGCCTAGTGGTTAAAGTACTGGACTGTAGACTGAAAGGTCCAGGGTTCATATCCCACTTCTGCCAAGCTGCCACTGTTGGGTCCTTGAGCAAGGCCCTTAACCCACAACTGCTTGGATTGTAAGTCACTCTGGATAAGTGTGTCTGCCCAATGACATACATACACACATGTACATGTGATAGAGGATGAGATTAAGGGTGTACGCACACTACACCACCTGTACCATGCCAGAGCATGTTTGACCCCCAAAGTGCAGTTCGTTTGACCGTGTGATCGGACCATACCATGCCCAGGAACAGTACTCTGAACCTTGATCAGGCCTGCTTGAAGAGGTCAGCTCATGCATGGTTCAGTTGGACTCAGGCACAGTACACATGTAGTGTGATCGCTAACCATGCCCAAGCATGGAACGTAAAAATCTTAAATATTCAGCACGAACAGTTTAAAAAATGCTGTGCTGCATTAACCTATAAGGTGTATGAGAGGGCTTTGTGTCAGCCCTCTCAAAACCACTCCAAATAAGGTGAGTGCATGGGTAGCTGGAATGGAATCTGAAACGCTGGAAACACAGTCGTAACAGTTAAATGGATTTCAAATCAAGGAACAATATCAAATACTTCAAGAATATTTTAATTGGAAAAATGGGAAAGTAATTCAAATGCTTCTTGTGTCAACACAGAAGTTTGAGCAGCAGTTGATCAACAATTCATTTCATCATTTCATCATCTTCAGAGACCTAAGGCAAGTGATCTATAGTCACTCATTTGAGTATCAAAAATATTATTTCAATTTTGTGTCATTTAACAAACAAAGGACATTTAAAAAACAAAAACATTTTGGTTTCTGGCTCAAAACTTTTTATTCCGGTGTATCACCAATTGTTACCATTATAACTTTCTGCTAACTAGAAGCACACAGCGGTGTATTTTAAGTCTTATCTTATTAAAAAAGAATAAAATAATAATGAAATAACAATGAAAACACGAATTTATGCTTGATGCTTACCGAGGATTCGCTGTCTCGTATGAGGAAGTCACCCTCCACCCCTCGCTCGTTGAGGGCGCACTCCGCCTGATGTCGTGTCACGCTGCCGTAGTACCACTCCTTGCCTGCAAACCTGCCTGTGCGGGAGGGGGTCAAGTGGTTAATGGGTGGGGAGACAGGAGCAGATACGGGGCCTCTGCTAGCCGGCCCATCGTTCAGCACCACCACATAGTTCTTGGGCACAAGGCCGATCACACCCCTGCTGTTCTTACACCTCCACCACTCGGGGTCGTTCTCGGGTTTCTCCACGACCTCCATGGTTTCGCCCTTCTCAAAGTTCAGCTCCTCATCAGTAACTGAGCTGAACGGGTACAGAGTCTGGACCACGTGGAGCACGGAGTTTCCTGTGCCCGCCAGCCTCCCGTTGATCAGTCCCAGTCCTTGCCCTGCTCGCAGGGAGCGAAAGCCACCCAAAGATTCCCCTCCGAAACCTGGGTTTGTGTCTGCATAGGCCGGCTCCTCGCGGACGTAGTTTGAGGGGAACCAGCCTACGCGGCCGCCGAGGCTCCCCCTCCACCAGCCGTCACTGCACTTCTCCATCACCAACACCCGATCTCCTTTAACCAAACTCAGCTCGTCTTCACGCTCCGCTGTATATGAAAACTTTACCACTGCAGGAATGTTTAGGTCATAGATCCGCTCAGCTCCACCCACTCCTCCCGTGCTCCCGTTGGATGGGTACTCTGCGTCCGTGCTGGGTGTGGGAGAGGAGTCGCGCACGCTCGTCTTCCTTTTTGTTTTGCCTAGACCTGAAATAGACAGGATAGGGGGGTGAGCTAGGGCTAGACAAACAAATAACTGGGGGCACAATTAGCCAGAGAAGTGTAAACATGTTGCACCATTATATTTACCATGTGAGGCCAGGAAAAGAGGAAGGAAACTAAAGCTATTTCATTCAGCAGCAGCATGGAAACACTTAATAATGAAATGTGAACTTGCTTAGACCTTTATTCGATATTAAACTTCTCTACAAACACAGCATTCATGTCTTCTACTGGAGGTGAGGTTATGTCATTTACATTTAATAATTACTCGTTTCTAATGTAACTCCAAGAACACAAATTTGGGGACAGCCAAACACCTCCCAGCAGGTCATCATTCAGGTAGTCTTGGATAAAGCAGCTGATCTAATCAAAGCTGCAGGATTATCCAGAGCCAACTGACTTCCTGTTGTTAGAATCATAAATTTTCATGTTAAGCCTTCCAGGATTTCCACTCCGGCTTGAATTTACACTTAACCCTCCCTGACAAATTACCATTTAATCCCTTGGCAAAGAAGATGTCTGCATAATACAGAGCGCAGTAGGGGGCCATGGTGATTGGTGATCTTGCAAAATGAGCAGATTTGTTGCCATCTCAACAGGAGCACAAAGAAACAGACAACCACAATGTGCACATGACTTATGCTTTGGCAGTATGGTCTATACAATAGGGGTGACCCAAATCCCAAATATGTTATATACACAGCAATGGTATACACCCACCAGTCACTTTATTAGGTACACCAACTTGTTTCTACACACATTGTCCATTTTATCAGTTCCACTTACCATATAGATGCACTTTGTAGATCTACATTTACAGACTGTAGTCCATCTGTTTCTCTTTACTTTTTTATTCCCCTGGTCTGTAATGGTCAGGACCCCCTCAGATCATGTACTATTTGGGTGGTGGATCATTGTCAGCACTGCAGTGACACTGTAGTCATGATGGTGGTGGTGTGTTAGTGTGTGTTTTGCTGGTATGAGTGGATCAGACACAGCAGTGCTTCTGGAGTTTTTAAACACTGTTCACTCAAGGTGCACTCAACTAGACACACCATATTATTCTACATTGTAGATATAAAGTCAGAGACAGTAGCTCAGCTGTTGTTGCACCGTTTGTGTTAGTCGTCATCTAATCCTTCATCGGTGCTCACAGGATGCTGCAGACAGGATGCTGGTGGTGCACCATTTTGGTTGGTGGACTATTCTCAGTACAACAGTGACTCTGAGGTGTTTAAAGACTCCAGCAGCACTGCTGTGTCTGATCCACTCACAGCAGCACAACACGCACTAACACACCATCACATCAGCGTCACTGCAGTGCTGAGAATGATCCAAAACAAGGGTTTAGCGAAACAGGTGGACTACAGTCTATGATCATAGAACTACAACATGCATCTGTATGGAAGTGGAACTTATGAAATAAACAATGAGTGCAGAAACAAGATGTACCTAATAAAGTGATCGGTAGTAATATTGGAAGAAATTTTCTTTTTTTTTATTAAATGACATAACATGCTTAATGCAAAGTAGTAATAAAGGAACTTAATCACATTTCAAAATATTTATTTTTGAAGTACAGTCTGTAAACCTGTCAACATTTCGCTACAAGTCACATCAAAGCAAAAAATTCAGCCAAACCTTTCTAAATGTGTGGTGACTAACTTTTGGATTTACTTTTAACACCCTACACTGTTGCACCACTCAATGTGCCAAGCATCTTTTGGCTTTTGTAATACTGCTTAATATTATCTTCCTTGTAAGATGATAAAGTAAGAGGGGGCGATGTGGCAAAAATATCATATCAAAAGTTCAAGCCTTTTTTCACCATCTATGATTCTTTCGCATGTAGGTTTTTAAGACTGAAGTGAACAAAGCAACCAAACTCATTTCTCTACTCAGAAAAATATGCCACAACAATAATAAAAAAAACCAAAAACAGAGAGCACTTAGGCCAGTAGAACCTTTTTTAAGCTGAATTTAAGAAAGTTCACTACAACAAAATGTAAATCTTCTCAAAATATAACTAGGTGCCCACAAATAATGTAACAATAACACTATGTAACACAAGTTTTGTTCCCAGCTTTTTAATGTTATATTCCAATTGCTTATGTCTAAAACAAATTAAAAATTGCTTACATTCATCATAAACTTCACTTTTGTGACCACGGCAACGAAAATGATGAATTTTTTATAAAAACAGGTCACAACAGGCATGCGAAGTATGCTGTGTAGGCCTCACACATCTTAGCAGATGCTTCCCACAGAGTACTTTTCGCTCTTGTCTTTATTTAAACTGGCCACATCCATAGCAAAATGCGTTCTGCTGATGTATGCAACCTCTTGATGCCATCTAAACATGACTAGTTGCTTGTGTACTGTAAGAGAAAAAAGGATTGTCTCTCCAAACTCGATAAACAATGGTCAATCTTTATTCCATGCCGTATCACAAGTACAAGAGTGTACTGAGGATTCAAGCAGAGCCAAGACTGATCACCCGGTAGCAGAGTAGTTAACACACAATATTACATTTGGAAAGTAGTTGGTCCTTCCTAAGCTCCTCCTGTAATGGGTGTGGGGTGAAGTGTGAATACTGGCGTTATCAGAATCTGATATTGAATGAATTCACACCTGTCTGTCTAGGTCACTTCCCCTTTGTCTGTGATGGCTGTTTCCCACTTACTATGCAATCCCAATCAATTAGATCATGTCTCTCCGTCTCTCAGGAAGGGCTATAGTGGCCCTATAGAACTGTAGTTATACAGCTACCGACAATTCTGTACAGTCCCAGAAAGTTCTAGATCATTCTGGACAGTTCTAGAAACTTCTTGATAGTGCTCACAATTCCAGAAGCTTCTTAAGTATCTTGAAATATGGCGAATATCCTTAAAAATATATCAATTTCAAAATATCAATGTGCTGACCACAAAAGCAAAGTTTACAGGGAATAATAACTTTTTTCTATTCATTTAGGGTACAAACAATCAGGAAAACACACTTAACAACTGGGAACAAAACATTTTTTATTTTTATTTTTTAATTAGGGATGGGCAATATGACAATATGTTATCGTATTATGATAAATTGTTATTGTGATAGACAATATGCCTTTCTGAGCACATCGCAGACATCATCAGTGCTTAAAGAACACTGACAGACTGCAATGTTCATTATAAACAGTGTAATTAGTCCTGTTTAACTGGATGAAGCGTAGCACATTCTGAATAGAAATCACTTAATGCCGATGTGCATACTTCACATTTTATTCGAACTTTGAATCCATGACTTCAGTTTCACTCTTATTTAGATTTATCATCTACGCCGCCCAAGGAGGTTGGGTCCCTTTTTGAGTCTTGGTCCTCCCAAGGTTTCTTCCTAGAACACTCAGGGAGTTTTTCCTTGCCACTGTTGCCCTAGGCTTGCTCAATTTGGGATTGGACGTAGTTATTAGGAGATAATCTAAACTTGTAAAGTTGCTTTGAGACAATGCTCCATTGTAAAAAGCGCTATATAAATAGATCTGACTTGACTTTACTAAGTACTGGATAATATTTAAATGTGATCACGTGTATTGTGATAAATATTGAGTATCGTGAAAATGTCTTTAAATATAGTGATATAACAGTTTTACCACATCGCCCACCCCTAACAATAATCATCTAGTAATTTTCTGAAGTTCAGCAACATGACTTCAGTGCAGCTGCACTGTTCCAGCTCCACCACTGATTTTAAGCCCCTTAAACTTCAAATTCCCAGCTTAATTCTATGTTGCTCTGGATAAGGATGCCTACTAAAGGTTTTAAATGTAACCTGTGGTGCATAAGCAAAACATCACACATGAAAGTGAGACACAAACTCTAGTCCTATGATAACTGTACATTTTCAGCTGGCTCATTTGTGTATGCGACCCCAAGACTTGCTCTCGGTCGCTGCTGCAGCCTAGCTGATAAAGATTCACTGGAATTACACTCAGTAATGGATGAGATGTCTTTGTCTATTTAAATCCCTATAAATAGGACACATACATTACCTTGTGCTAAGTAGGACACACTGTTGTCAGGTAGTGGCATAAAAGATCTCACACACTCCTAGGTAGCATAAATGAGATTTATACAGTGGTGCTTGAAAGTTTGTGAACCCTTTAGAATTTTCTATATTTGTGCATTAAGTACGATCTAAAACATCATCAGATTTTCACACAAGTCCTAAAAGCAGATAAAGAGAACCCAGTTAAACAAATGAGACAAAAACATTATACTTGGTCATTTATTTATTGAGGAAAATGATCCAATATTACATATGAGTGACAAAAATAAGTGAACCTCTAGGATTAGCAGTTCATTTGAAAGTGAAATTAGAGTCAGGTGTTTTCAATCAATAGGATGACAATCAGGTGTGAGTGGGCACCCTGTTTTATTTAAAGAACAGGGATCTATCAAAGTCTGCTCTTCACAACATGTTTGTGGAAGTGTATCATGGCACGAACAAAGGAGATTTCTGAGGACCTCAGCAAAAGAGTTGTTGATGCTCATCAGGCTGGAAAAGGTTACAAAACCATCTCTAAAGAGTTTGGACTCCTCCAATCCACAGTCAGACATATTGTGTACAAATGGAGGAAATTCAAGACCATTGTTACCCTCCCCAGGAGTGGTCGACCAACAAAGATCACTCCAAGAGCAAGGTGTGTAATAGTTGGTGAGGTCACAAAAGACCCCAGTGTAACGTCTAAGCAACCGAAGGTCTCTCTCACATTGGCTAATGTTAATGTTCATGAGTCCATCATCAGAAGAACACTGAACAACAATGGTGTGCATGGCAGGGTTGCAAGGAGAAAGCCACTGCTCTCCAAAAAGAACATGCTGCTCGTCTGCAGTTTGTCAAAGATCATGTGGCCAAGCCAGAAGGCTATTGGAAGAATGTCTTGCAGATGGATGAGACCAAAATGGAACTTTTTGGTGTAAAAGAAAAGCGTTAAGTTTGGAGAAAGGAAAACACTGCATTCCGGCATACGAACCTTATCCCATCTGTGAAACATGGTGGTGGTAGTATCATGTTGTGGGCCTGTTTTGCTGCATCTGGGCCAGGATGGCTTGCCATCATTGATGGAACAATGAATTCTGAATTACAACTGAATCTCAAGAGAAGGTGGGTCATGTAGCAAGACAATGACCTTAAGGACACAAGTCGTTCTGCCAAAGAATGGTTAAAGAAGAATAAAGTTAATGTTCTGGAATGGTCAAGTCAAAGTCCTGACCTTAATCCAATCGAAATGACCTGAAGCGAGCGGTTAACGCAAAGAACCCCACCAAAATCCCAGAGTTGAAGCTGTTCTGTACGGAGGAATGGGCTAAAATTCCTCCAAGCCGGTGTGCAGGACTGATCAACAGTTACAGGAAATGTTTACTTGCAGTTACTGCTGCACAGGGGGTCACACCAGATACTGAAAGCAAAAGTTCACATACTTTTGCCACTCACTAATATGTAATATTGGATCATTTTCCTCAATAAATAAATGACCAAGTATAGTATTTTTGTCTCATTTGTTTAACAAAGTTCTCTTTATCTACTTTTAGGACTTGTGTGAAAATCTGATGATGTTTTAGGTCATATTTATGCAGAAATGGAGAATATTCTAAAGGGTTCACAAACTTTCAAGCACCACTGTACCTGCATGACTAGAGAACTTACTATAGAATCCTAAAAGCTTCAGAAGAAGAAAAACACGACCGTGTGAGTGCAAAGTGGGTCTATCTGTATTTTATCTGTGTTGAGACATGATAAGCTTCAACCTGCCAACTCTTTAACAGTTCCAATCCCAGCTTTCTCTCAACAAGTCAAGTAAAAGGCCTCCACAGCAACATGAGCAGCAGCAGTCTTGCAGAGCTGCTTTTTATACAGCCGTCAGTGGAGTGGGAGGAGGTGGAAGAGAGCGTGTCAGAGCTTCTCTCAGACAAGTCCACAGGATAGAAAGGTCTATTTGACAGGCAATGACCCCTACAATAACAGGATGTGAAAAAGCAGGGAAACATTTGATGCCTCTCACAACTCTCCAAGAGTATATCACACACACTGAGAGGGAGAAGACAGCTGCACAGTTTCAATCACTTGCACATTCCTATAGACTATATCAGCTGTAAGTGTACACATTTGTTCAAAGGGTATGAATCCTGTATTCATCTAATACAGTGAGAAACCCAGATAAGTAAGGGAAAAGCATGGCTTTGGAATTAAGGGTAGTATTGGGACACACCTTAATCTTTGAACTCAGGTATTTAATTTAGTCCCACTGGCACAGGTGTATATAATCAAGCACTCAGCCATGCAGTCTGCCTTAACAAACATTCATGAAAGATTGGGTCGTTCTAAAGAGCTTACTAAATTCGAATGTAGTACTATAATAGGATGCCACCATTGCAACAAGTCAGTTTGTGAAATTTCATTCCTCCCATATATATACACTATGATCAACTGTGAGTGTTGGTATTAAAACTGGACGCCTTTAGGAACCGCAGCAAATGAAATAGCAAACCAGGTAAAGTTATACACTAGGGTGGCCAAGTGCTAAGGCACATAGTGCATAAAATTCGCCAATGCTCTGCTGACTCAACAGCAGATTTCCAAACCTCCTCTGGCATTAATTTCAGCACAAAAGCTGTTAGCCAGTAAAAGCTCCATGGCATGAGTTTCCATAGCCAAGCAGCTGCATTCAAGCCTTACATCACCAAGCACAATGCCAATCGTTACAAGGAGTGGTGTAACAATTGCCACCACTTAATTCTGAAACAATGTTATGTGGAGAGACAAATCGCGCTTCTCTATCTGGCAGTTTGATGGACGAGTCTGTGGCGAATACCAGGAGAACTGTAACCTGCCTGCATTGTACCCATTGAAAAGCTTGTTGGAGGAATAATGCTATAAGATTGTTTTTCAGAGGTTAGAATAGGTCCGTTAGTTCCAGTTAAGGTAAATTTTAATGCTCCAGCAAACCAAGACATTTTGGATAATTTTATGCTTCCAACTGTGTGGGAACAAGTTAAGGAAGGTTATTTTCTTTTATGGAGAGAAAAAAGTTTGCTTTCACAAAGCAAACTCCATAAAGGCATGGTTGGGTGAGTTGCGTGTGGAAGAACTTGACTCACCTCCACAGAGCCCTGACTTCAATTCCATCGGAGACCTTTGGGATGAACTATAATGGAGATTGAGAGTCAGGCCCTCTCATCTAGTGTCTGACCTCATAAATGCAGTTCTGTATGAATGGGCAAAATCCCACAGACACCCTCCAAATTCTTGTAGATTGCCTGGCCTTCCCAGAAGAGCAGAAGCTGTTATAGCTGCAAAGGGGGCCAACTTCATATTAATGCATATGGATTTAGAATGGGATGTCATAAAAGCTCATGTTGGCACTCCTGAGTCTTCTCAGTCTTCTCTGCTGTTTTGTTTAAGTTCTTGCCCCTTTTTTTGCCCAGTAGTACAGTAGGGCAAAAAAGTATTTAGTCAGTCACTGATTGTGCAAGTTCTCCTACTTAGAAAGATGAGAGAGGTCTGTAATTTTCATCATAGGTGCACTTCAACTATGAGAGACAAAAATGAGAAAAAGAAATCCAGGAAATCACATTTTTAAAGAATTTAATTGTAAATCAAGGTGGAAAATAAGTATTTGGTCAATAAATTTGGTTCAACTCAATACTTTGTAACATAACCTTTGTTGGTCAAACGTTTCCTGTCAGTCTTCAACAGGTTTGCACACATTGTAACTGGTATTTTGGCCCATTCCTCCATGCAGATCTCCTCTAGAGCAGTGATGTTTTGGAGCAGCACGGACTTTCAACTCCCTCCACACATTTTCTATGGGGTTGAGGTCTGGAGACTGGCTAGGCCCCTCCAGGAGCTTGAAATGCTTTTTACGCAGTCACACTTTCGTTGCCCGAGTGGTGTGTTTGGGATCATTGTCATGCTGGAAGACCCAGCCACGTTTCATCTTCAATGCTCTCACTGATGGAAGGAGGTTTTGGCTTAAAATCTCACGATACATGGCCCCGTTCATTCTTCCCTCAACACAGATCAGTCGTCCTGTCCCCTCTGCAGAAAAACAGCCCCAAAGAATGATGTTTCCACCCCCATGCTTCACAGTAGGTATGGTGTTCTTGGGATGCAACTCAGCACCCTTTTTCCTCCAGTTGAGTTTTTACCAAAAAGTTCTATTTTGGTTTCATCTGACCACATGATATTCTCCCAATCCTCTTCTGGATCATCCATATG
>JAJAGP010000255.1:90000-291648 GCA_025084515.1 Ancistrus triradiatus | reverse complement strand
AGTTCTGCCACCTCCAGCTCTGCTTCCTGTCTCTTTGTCAGTGCCACTGTCTCTAAGCCATACAACAAGGCTGGTCTCACTACTCTCTTATAAATCTTTCCTTTCACTTTTGCTGCGACCCTTTTGTCACACAGCACTCCACTCAATATTGATTAATTCAATCATCCACATTCCATGATTGCTTCCCTTTAGGCCATCAAAATCTAGTTTCCTTCTGTTGAGGTGTTCCTCAACATTAAATCATTAAACGTTAAACCCATCAAATTCAATTCATTTCTTAGTTTGGTCTCTTCAACTGACAACAGAGCGTTAGGTTTAGCACTCCATTTTTAACTGCAGACTAATTTGTACTTTTAGACTTGTAATAGTACTTATTTTAGAAAAGCAAATTACAAGATGATTCCATAATCTTTTTCTCTACTTGATGTGGACAAAATGTGACAATATTTGAAGTAATGTATTTTGTTTAATGTATGCATCTTGAAGCCAGAATGTTCAGCTATTAAACAAAAATTATTTGCTGCCGAAGCTGTGATTTGTTTATCTGCTATGACTTAAGCTGGGTGAACATCCTTTAAGATTTATGATTCTATCATTTTTGCTGGGGCTAACGTATCTACAAGAACTGAAATAAAATTTAAAACTAAAAACTAAACGCAATCTGTGAAATAGTCCTAGCGAGATTCAAAAAAATAAAAACTGTAAATAGTAAAAAGAACATGATTTGGTTAAAATAAGACCAGTACAGTAATCAGACTGTGGCAAGGGGGTTAGATTAATCCTTCCTATCAGTGCAGTACAACATGACTAATGAAGCCCTGTTCAATCTACATAACAGGCATGAAGGTTGTGCAATAACACTGAAAGTACGCAGGGTTTTGAAAATACAGTAACAACTTAGAAATGTTCCCTTAAGTAATAATTAAACCAGGCTCCTGCTCTGTGAATATCCACTATACAAAATTTCTGTGAACAAGGTAGACTTGGAGTGTCCAACAAAGTCCAACTGTTGCTGAAATCACCAATTAATGTACATCTTAGGAAAGAGTGGAAGTGTTGAAAGAAGGTAGTCCGGTTACTTACCAAGAGTATCTTTCAGGTTCTTCACCAGCGAGGCTTTCTTCAGACTATTCTTACGTTCTACGTAGTTTGACGGCACGTAGCCCGTACGGTTGGAGGCATTGCGAACTCTCCACCACGTTTTAGAGTCATCCAGGAGCCACAAGCGCTCATTTTTCCGGATGTCAAGTTCCTGATCCTGCTGAGCGGTGTAGTCCCACTTGGCTACAACAATCACCTCTTCTGTCATCTTTCATCGAGTCCCTCTGGAGCTGCAGAGAAAAAGAATGAAAGGAATGACAATGAGAGATATGCCTGGAGTGAGAAAGACAGCGAAATACTTCATAGTGAAAAAATATATCTACCACAAAAGTGACACTGATTATATAAAGCGAAACTGGCAAGATACACTGAAGAGACTAAGTGCAAAAATGATGTGCTTGAAAATTACTATCCTCGAAGGAAGACAGTTTAAAAAAATGATAACTCCTAAACATCATTCAGACCTCTCTCTCCACCCATCTGTCTGTCTCAAGCATACCTAACAATACAGCTGTGTTAAATAGAGCACATGTAATCATGTCTGCCCTTTGTCTGAAGTGAGGGAGAGAAAGGTTTGACTGAGGTTCCACCACTCGGTTCCAGAGCTTAAGCTATTCTATGTCAAGCTACAGATACTGCAGTCCTCTCCTGTGTATTTTTAATCTTCTTCTTTCCTACACATAACTGGAAAATCCATCATTGCTTTAACTTCTGTAGTATTGCTGCCACCATTCAACTATGTATTTCTGCACATGCATTTCCAGTAATGCCATAAAAATATATCAGTGAGCAAACAGACATTATTACACTACCGTATTTTTCGGACCATAAGGCGCACTTAAAATCCTTTCATTTTCTCAAAAATCGACAGTGCGACTTAAAATGCTGTGCGCCTAATGTATGAATTAATTCTGGTTGAGCCTTCTGACCTAGAACCGATTGTAGATGGTACACGGCGCTCATAAATCTGTCAAAATGTTTTAGCACGGCCTTGGTAAGTTACGAAGCTTACGGCAACCGTAGTGCGCAGCATCGTGGAGTAATACGGTATGTGCTTCAGCATTAGGGTACGTGCATTCATTCATTCATTTTCGAAGCGGATTTCAAACACAACGCTATCAGTCACACAGTACAACATGGTCATAGAGCAGCTGTGAGAGAATTCAGCATTAACGAATCAATGGTACGGAAGTGGAGAAAGCAAGAAGACGCCCTGCGCCAGGTAAAGACCAAACTGAGCTTCCAAGGGAACTTAAGAGTTTTGTTTCATTTCATGCGCCTTATAACCCGGTGCGCTTTATAGCCCGGAAAATACGGTAATCATCTGGAAACTGGTAAGTACAAAGAAAACAGCTATTTCTGTTACTTAAAAATAGGGGCAAATGGCAATGAGATACAAAAGTCATAGTTTGGTAGAAACAAAGACAGACACTATATGGACTCTTAATACCCTTCACACCCAAAACCATGCAATAATCTGGACAGGTACAATTGCTACATCAACTCTTCCACTAGTGCTGGATGGTATACCATTTCATCTGTTATCCAAGTTTTAATACCCTGTATGAAATGAATTTTTCATATCTCTCCATATCATAGCATAGCAGAAACAACAGCTATAACACTTCAATAGACGGCTAGAAGTACTACAGAGTAGTGGTCGACTGACATGGGGTTTGTTTGGGTTTTTTTTTATGGATGTCAATATTTAGAGAGCAGGGTGACTGATGTATATACAGGTAGTCCTCGGGTTACGACGGTCTCGAGTTACGACGTTTCGTAGTTACGACGCATCTCCCATAAGCCTTGTTTCGACTTAAGTGGTTATGCGTCGTAAAACGTCGTGACTTCGTGTTTGTGTTGACGGCGGAGGAATACACTACGGTCGGTTACGCGGCTCGGGACTGAGGCGGTGGTGCGTCACCCCAGTGGATTGTTAACTTTTTGCCCTTCATTATGGCTCCCAAGCATAAGGCAGACTCTTCTGATGGCAGTGCATCGAAGAAGAGGAAGGCCATCACCATGGAAGTGAAATTAGATATCGTTAAGCGATACGGTAAGCGGGAAACACCGACAAACATTGGCCGGGCGCTCGGACTTAGTCGTTCGACGGTCGCTACCATTATCAAGGATAAAGCTCGTATCCTTTAACATGTGAAAGGATCTGCTCCTATGCAATCGAAAGTGATAACTAGGCAGTGGTCTTATTATTGAGATGGAAAAATAAATGTATTTTGTGTGTTAGAATAGGTGTTAGAACAGGATAAGTGCGTATGTACGTGTGTTCCGACTTACATCAAAAATCGGTTTACGACGCCCCCTAGGGACGGATCTGCGTCGTAAGTCGAGGACTACCTGTACTGATATATAATTCCAATATCACATTTTTTTTAGCAACTGATAAAACTAATAACAATAAATAAGACAAATTTGCCTTTGATGAACAATTATTTAAGCAGTGTTTCTTATAAATTAAAAAAAAAAGTTTTATTGCACTTAACAGCAACATTTATTACCAGATAACAGCATCTTCTTGTTTCTTGGAAAAAATGAAACTACTGTATTTTCCGGACCATAAGGCAAACTTAAAATCCTTTAATTTTCTCAAAAATCGACAGTGCACCTTAAAATGCGGTGCGCCTAATGTATGAATTAATTCTGGTTGTGCTTTCTGACCTAGAACCGATTTTACATTTACATTTACATGTACAGCATTTAGCAGACGCCCTTATCCAGAGCGACTTACAATTGATACAGTCTTACAATCCAAGCAATTGTGGGTTAAGGGCCTTGCTCAATGACCCAACAGTAGCAGCTTGGTAGAGGTGGGATTTGAACCCTGGATCTTTTGGTCCGTAGTCCAGTACCTTAACCGCTAGGCTACCACAGTCCTAGAAGCAAAGGCACTGCGATATCTAATTTAAGCTTACGACCACTGTAGTCAGGAGCCTCGCGGAGTAATCTGATCTGTGCTTCAACATTAAAGTGTGTGCATTCATTCATTCATTCTCTATACACGCTGCCTCAAAAATGTCACCTGTTAAGAGACATGCTTATGAAGCGGATTTCAAACTCAACGCCATCAGTCATGCAGCACAATATGGAAACAGAGCAGCTGAGTAACAGCAACGAGACTGACTCGGATAATGACGAGACGGATCCGGGCATGCTTGATGCCGAAATCGCCTAACTGTTAAACTCAGACACTGAAGATGAAGAATTTGATGGATTTGTGCTAGAGGAATAAACTGAAAAAGTGAGTGTATTGTTTTGTATTTTAGGTGTTACAACTGAACAATGTTGAGAGTTATTGTGAAAGAGTTGAATAAAGTTTGACTTATAAGAGTTTTGTTTCATTTCATGTGCCTTATAACCCGGTGCGCTTTATGTAGGAAAATAGATCCATTAGCAGCCGATTGTTGATATAGCGCCTTATAATCCGGTGCGACTTATGGTCCGAAAAACACTGTATGTAAATACTTGCCAAAAAGAAACAACGTTAGAGTAGTGCACATGGTAGCAGCAGCTTTTTTTAAAATCCCAGTTCCATTTAAGAACAGTGAGTTGTAATGCTGGAAGTTTTCATCATCTAATAAATGGCCCTGCCCTCACTGAATGGTCTTTCAGCATCTCTTCATTTTAGTCACTCAGTAGTCCCAGTTCATGAGCTGCAACTTGTAATGCAGGAAAACAAAGTTCCTCTGCATTTTCTCCACTATTTTTGAATATCGGCTTTGTGGGCGCAGTTATCGACTGGCACGAATTATCTGAAAAACGGCATTAATTGGCCCACTTAATCAGATAGCCGATGAATAGGTCTAGCCTCTACTACAGAGCGCTGTGCAGAACAGCATCATTGGATGTCATGCTGGGTACAGCTCACTAGCTAGCCAGATAGCATAACTGTCTTAACAGTTGGGAGAGGTTCCGTTGCTGTAGTAAATTAAAGAACATTCAGAACAGAGTTGGATTAAGAAAGTGAGACCGGAGATGTAAAAGAAGAACTTGTGCCCAAGAAAGGTGCTGTGTCTGCAGTTGAGGTTTTCTTATTTTAAAAACTCAAATGGAGGAAAAAATGGCTAAATTATAAAGTTTGTCAAGCCACTGTTGGTAGCACCAGGAACTCAGCAGAAAATACATGTTGGAATACCAAGAATGTATTATGCTATGGTTGTCGCATTTAATGCCGTCAACCAGAAGTGGCAGTGAAACAGTGAAGCCAAAGGCTCAGACATCACTTGGAGGTATTCTTTCGAGAAACTGCATGAGACAGGAAAAGCAAGCGGCGAAGCGACATTATGAACTCCGTAACAATCCAGTAGAGAGAGGAATTCAGAGCAATGATTAAAACACTGTATTCAAGGTATGTCTTTTATTGAAACAAAAACACATCAGTCAAAAATTGCATATCTCTTTTTGAACACGGTTTTTAAGATGTTTCAGTTTTCACAATAAAAATTGCTCAAATTCTTCAACTGTTTCACACATACTGATTCCTTGGATTTTGTACGGAGAAGTAAACCCTATATTAATCAAAGCTTTCATTAAATACATGATGATTTTTTTTTTATATTCTATGTACCTCTGACATTAGAATAAGCCACAACCCTATGTAAAAACCCAGTAATGCCCAAAATCAATAAATAAAATTATACAGAATAAAATAAATTAAATTAAAATAAGAAAAAAAGAAAAACAAGAAGTGATGTTTAGTCATACCGCCCAGCACTACGTTCTACTAGTAGTTGGAACTTGACTGCAGGGACTTACTTGAACACTACCATAAAAATGTTAGTAAGATAGGACACAGATTTTGGGAGATAAAGCCTGGATCGTAGTCAGAGTGTTAGGTCATCCCAAATGTGTTACAGTGTGTTGAGATCAGAGCTTTGTGTAGGCCAGTTAAGTTAACTTTGTAAATCATTTCTTTATGGACCTTGCTTGGTGCATACAGAAACAGAAAAGCTCCTTCATCAAAATGTCTACCCAAAGCAATTCTTTGAAATGTAAAGCAATTCTCAAATTCTCTTAATATTTTTATTTACTGGAAGTTAGGAACACAAATCATCAACAATCACAGCCCCAGAACATTATTCTCTTAAAACAAACTGCATGTGGCACTACATTGATGGAATACAGAATATTCTTGGCAAAACCCTCAACAGAATGCATCTTCCTCACTTCAGGAGACAATAACTGAGTGGTTTACTTCACTCCAGCTGACGCTTGATATGGTACATGTTGATTTGAGGCTTGTCTGCAGTTATGCATTGCATTGGGATACTAAAGCCACCAATACACATTTGTGTTAAGCGGGACGAATATTTAATGTGACCCATGCTACTACAAACGTACTGTATGTCTTCATAGTTGTATGCTTGATGTTATGCACCTGTTAGCAATGGGTGGGGCTAAAACCCATTATTGAAAAGAATTATCTGCAAACTACTGGACATGTAGTGTATTATTTTGAGAGTCAGCATAAAAATATGACCTTAAATGATGGTCTTGTGAGCCATCCTTATCACAGTGGGCAAAGAATCATATCAAAATCATAAGTCAAATACTGAATACAGTGGTATAATAAATTTTCCCATAAGGAATAATGTAAACTGAATTCATTTGCTTCAGATCCACAGACAATCCACACTGTATAAAGCATTATATGCATTAATGGAGATGTATTGAACAGGTGCTCCCTGATTTATGATATGTTCTGACAAATCCAACAAGTTAAATGTATCATGAACGGATGAGTTTAATATGGTCTATACTGTATCATAGCGGAGCCTCTTACACAATAACACTTACATTAACCTAGTTGGCCAAAATCATTAACACAAAGCATATTTTATAATAAAGTGCTGAAAAACTTCATGTAATTTACTGATTGAAAGTGAAAAGTAAAAGCAAAACACTATTGGTGAACTCGGGATGGTAGCTGCTAATACTAACTGCTCAGCCTGAAAGCCAATTTTCTATGGGGTTGAGGTCTGGAGACTGGCTAGGCCACTCCAGGACCTTGAAATGCTTTTTACGGAGCCACTCCTTCGTTGCCCGAGCGGTGTGTTTGGGATCATTGTCATGCTGGAAGACCCAGCCATCTTCCATCTTCAACGCTCTCACTGATGGAAGGAGGTTTTGGCTTAAAATCTCATGATACATGGCCCCGTTCATTCTTCCCTTAACACGGATCAGTCGTCGTGTCCCCTCTGCAGAAAACCAGCCCCAAAGCATGAGGTTTCCACCCCCATGCTTCACAGTAGGTATGGTGTTCTTGGGATGCGACTCCGCATCCTTCTTCCTCCAAACACAACGAGTTGAGTTTTTACCAAAAAGGTTCTGTTTTGGTTCATCTGACCACATAATATTCTCCCAATCCTCTTCTGGATCATACTTATGCTCTCTGTGCTCTCTGTCCCTCTTGGCGTAGTGTGTTACTGATGGTAGCCTTTGTTACTTTGGTCCCAGCTCTCTGCAGGTCACTCATCAGGTCCCTTCGTGTAGTTCTGGGATTTTTGCTCACCGTTCTCATGATCATTTTAACCCCAACGGGATTAAATTTTGCATGGGGTCCCAGATCAAGCAAAATTATCAATGTTCTTGTACGTCTTCCATTTTTTTACAATTCACAAATCAGTTGATTTATTCACACCAACCTGCTTGCCTATTGTAGATTCACTCTTCCCAGCCTGGTGTAGGTCTACAATTTTCTTCCTCGTGTCCTTCGACAGCTCTTTGGTCTTGGCCATGGTTGAGTTTGGAGTCTGACTGTTTGAGGCTGTAGACAGGTGTCTTTTATACAGATAACGAGGTCAAACAGGTGTCATTAATACAGGTAACAAGTGGAGGACAGAAGAGCTTCTTAAAGAAGAAGATACAGTTCTGTGAGAGCCAGAAATCTGCTTGTTTGTGAGTTACTAAATACTTATTTTCCACCATGATTTACAATTAAATTCTTTAAAAATCCTATAATGTGATTTCCTGGATTTGTTTTTCTCATTTTGTCTCTCATAGTTGAAGTGTACCTATGATGAAAATGACAGACCTCTCTCATCTTTCTAAGTAGGAGAACTTGCACAATCAGTGGCTGACTAAATACTTTTTTGCCCCACTGTATAAAGTTGCACAGTCTGTTAAAGAATGAGCAGAGGCTTTTTTTTAACTCATGTTCCACCACTTCAGAGCAAAACTACAAGCAGCATTCGGCTGCAGAGGGTTTTACTAAACCATTAAAATGCTTAATGAAGCTGGCATTTCTCAAATGTATTGCATGGGATATGGGACGGGACTGCTGTACAATAGAAGCTGCTCTGAATAGTAATTGAGGGATTAAGTATTCATGGTGTTGCAGGCAAGCATACTTAAAACCCTGCACTCCCGCTGAGAGAGCCCCCAGGCATGGCTACACAGTCAAAACAGCCATTATAGAAGCACTGATAATGTTTAAGTGTCATTTCAAAGACAATGGCTATCACACTGAAAGATGGCAACTGGTTAAAAATATGGTTCAGAAATACAGTTTTTACACAAAATAACATACTGTGTGGGGTCCACTCATGCAGGACGTTAGGCAACCCAGGTGTAGAGAAGCAGAAAGACCCATTTAAATCCAGGGCCACCTTAAACATGTATTTATTTAACATGATGACCATTCTAAAAGCAACCTCACGATCTCCAATGAACACAAACGAACACATACATGTGAAAGAAATCCTTTTGCAGTTCTTACTGTCTTACTGCCCGTCACCTAATCCAAACGCCTGCTATAACGTATCATAAAATGGTTGTTCATGTTCACCATAAAAGTTTATATTGTATATTTAGTCCTAGAAGAAAACCCACTGCATAACAGTTAAAGGGGAAACATTATGTAAAACTTGATCTTGAGATCCCACAAACTCAATCAGACAACCCTGGAATCAGACTAGATGTGCTGCCTAATTCAGAAAACATTGGATTAAACAAGTTAAGATTTGGCTTGGTTTCCTATGTTCACATGCATGGTCAACAGAATTAAACTGCCCCCATCTGAGTAACTCTATCCACCATGGCTTGAGAACTCCCACTTTCTTCTCGCAAGCACTGGGTCTGCAAGCAAAATGTCAAAGTAAAGACCACAGAACGTGGTATGATCTGTTGGTGGCTGCAGAGAACAGCACATATTAGTACATCGACCCCCAGCTTCAGAGGACAGAGTGGGAAAAGTTTATTTTATTTCTGCAAACTTCTACCATAATATTGGCTAATTCTTAGTCTAGACACGGATATATTATGCATCAGTAAATCGATATTGTAACACACAGTACTGTGCAAAAGTCTTAGACCACCATTAGATTAGATACACAATTGTTGTAGCATTGGTATAATGACCATATAAAAACATACTGTCGACAACTGGACAGAAAAACCTCAAATCTGAAAATCTTAAATTTGGCATCCCAATGAAGCTGCCAGCTCCAGTGTGTGTGGGGGGGGGGTTAATTAGCTAATGAGGATTTGATGCAGTGACTGCTTGTAGGCCCACTTTCATGGCAGGAATGCCTGTGGATGGGGAGAGACCCATTATTAGCCAGAAATTTCACTAGGACATCACTGCACAACTGACCCCAGATGACAAATACACAAAACATAAAATAGTGTGGAAGCAAGTGGCACTTCCTGTACTCTCCTGACAACGACAAAATAAGAAGGCGGTAACATGAAAGTGGACGAACAGGGCTGTGATGGGGAGCAGATACATTTTTGGGAGATGTAAGCTTAATGTAACATGTCTCTGTGTTTGTGTAGTACTAGATGTTATCAGTAGCCTTTAGCCTTGTTCAGATTATTTTCTTCCAAGTCACGAAGAAGGGATCTACCCCCCTCTTCTCTACAGTCTCCATGGCAATAGTGGTATGACAGAGTGGACATCATATCCTCCCTCTGATTAGTGGGATGAGTATCATCTAATATGTAAGCCACTCAGTCCGACTGCTTAATAATGAGACTCCTTAACAAGAGCGATGCCTTTGCTACACGGAAAGGCATCAGCTCTGAAGACTGAATAATCCTTCACATGCTGAAAAACTGCTAGATATATCTTTTCAGTATACCAGTATACAAAACTAAACAAAAACAGATTTACTGAAGAAAATACAGGATGTTGCACAGTGGAAGCAAATACCCCATGGGGCAATGACTTTGTCTGATGTGTGGTGAGGCGAAGCAGTGGTCTTAGTAATGCCAATACTTTTTATAGTGTGTGTTTTCTTTTCCATTGTGTGGTTAAGGTTGCCAATACTTTTGGTAATGTATGACTCGGCTTGCCAATACTTTGTGGTACACGTAGTAAGAATGTAAACAACTTAATGTAATGGGCTATTTTTTGGGGGGGTTGGTACTTTTAGAACATTTATGGCATTATGTATAATTCTGGGGGACAAAACGTATTTCCATTCATTCCTATGGGAAAAGCAATTCTGGCAAATATGGATGTGATAGAGATAAGAAATGTCCAATCAAAAAACTTTATAAGAGCACACGATGTCAAGTCATGATGACCAACCCTAAACTGGTTTAGTACTAATGTTCCCGAAAACAAATAGGACTGATTAGTGGGCAAATTTCCAGCAGAAAAATAACTAGAAGAATACAAATCAAATAAAAATATATCATGCAATAGCTTTGCAATGCACAAAACCTGTGAGAAATGACTATAACTCTAGTCCTTTTAAAGGACAGAACAGAAGAATAACAAGCCCCATAGCAGTGAAGAAGTCAGAGGAACTGGACGAGTCAATATGCAGCTGCTTCCACTCAATCTCTCCTGCGTTTGGGAGTGCAGTTCATGGCTATAACTGAACAGCTGTGTTAACTGCCCTGTGTCAAGGAAAAGCCACCATTTGACCTTGAGAAAATCCACTCTCCTGGGTCATAACCATTTCCCATAACCCAGCAGTGCTTAAAAATCCCATATTCTGACTTGCACCCCAGAGATTAAAGCATTTATTACACACAACAAATCCGCTAAGTCAAGTTCAGCCCTCAGCTCTGCCCTGAAAAATCTAATACAAGCACTTACAGAAGGCCAGCTTGGCATGGAAATGCTCTAAACGTGTTACCACCAAGTGTATTAAACCTAATGCATGTTAAAAATATTAATCTATTTAAATATTACTAATCCACGAAACCATATAACAATACTATTTTAATGTGCTGCTTTGTAAAATGAATGCACTATGTATTTTGTAATCATTGTTAATTAGGGTTGGGTATCGAAACCTGGCGCTGATTCGGGACTGATTCCAAAATTCCAAGAATCGGGTACTCACTGGAAAAAAATAGATTTTAAATTCCTGTTGTAAAGGAGGTTGCACTTCAAACACGGCAAAACATCACACCAGCAGGATGTGGAGCTTCAACGGTGTACCGGGTTCGACCGACTGCGTCCAAATGCTGCACTGGAATCAGAATCTGAATCACTAAAATGCAAACCATAGCAATACCTACTGTCAAAATATTGGGGCTTGTATTGTGTTCTGTAAACAATACTACACAGATTCTAAATCGATTCCTCATGATAATGCACTCAGATAATGAGTAAGATAATGAGTTACTATCCGAACGCAACTCATCATGGATAGTGAAGCCCATTTAAATTACATCATAGTAGGAAAACTCCTGCCTTGATCCGGCATATTCAATATGCCTGCCAACTGGCAGCTTTGTCTCGTTTGCCTTCCACTTTTCCTGGCTGAGAACATCATCCCAGACTACTCTATCCCTGTCCAGATTCCAGATCCTCCTGGTGCATCCCCAGAGGTTTCCAAGCCAACAGAGATATAATGCCTTCAGTCAGTCCTGAGTCAGACCTGGGGTCTCCTACCAGAGGCAAGTGCCAGAGAAAGTTCTATGAGCATCCTTGTGAGATGCCCAAACCACCAACTATCATCTTTCGAACAGAAAAAGCGGCGTCTCTAAACTGAAGCTCATCTGGACTGCTTAGCTCCTCACCCTGTCATAGACAGGAAGTCCAGCAACCCTGCATACAAATCTAATTTCTTCTGCTGGTATCTGTAACCTTACTCTTTCAGCCACTACCCAAAGTAACCATAGGTGATGATCCCTGTCATTTGTAGTGCAGTTGTTAAGGTACTGGAGTATTAAGCAAAAGGTTGAGGATTAAAGCCGTCTCTGAACAAGGCTCTTAACCCTCAGTTGCATGGATTGCACCTTCTAACAAGAAGAATAAGAGTGTGAATAAGTTAAATGCAGTAAATGTGGGACACTTCCTTGTTGCTATATTCATTGTGTATTTTATAAGTTCCACGTACCATATAGAAGTGTTCACTGACTGTGCACTCTAGTAGACACATCTACTATATTACCATATTGCGAACAGGATGCTACCTACAAGATGCAGGTGGCTGGACATTTCTGGTTGGTGAACTATTTTCAGTCCAGCAGTGACACTGAGGTTTGAAAAACTCCAGCAGCAGCTGCTGGTACATCATTGGTGCAGGAGAGTGAAAAAAAACAAACAGCATTTTACATCATTGTCAAATTTTCATTAAAATGACTTTCACAGTGTTAGATTTTGACATTTGATTTTTAGGTCTGTTAAACTGTTCCAGCATTCTGGATTCTAACCCAATGTTTATCCCATTTGCTGCCGTACTGATTCCTCTCGCATGTCCTGCATTTCCTTAATCACATGCTCTGCTATTTAAAACCCTTGTCTGTATATGTCAGGGTGAAGCCACACAACATCAGAGTTTGTACTCAGAGTTCAAGGCTTCTTTCATTAAGCTCCATTTGTCTGCTGTTGTGCTGACCTCCACTCTGTGGCCCAGCTCCTCATTAAACTTTTCTTTTTTTCTTTATAATAATATTATACCTGGTATTTTATTATTCATATTTCTCTGATATTTTTAAGTATGTGACTAAACGTGGTGAATTTTTTACACATACACATATTTTATTTAATGAGAAAGTGCTGTTCCTCTTGTTATACAGTCGTATGAAAAAGTTTGGGCACCCCTGATAATTTTCATGATTTCTCTTTATAAATCATTGGTTGTCCAGCTCAGCAATTTCAGGTAAATATATCATATAGCAGATGAACACCGTGATATTTGAGAAGTGAAATGAAGTTTATAGGTTTTTACAGAAAGTGTGCAGTTAATTATTCAAACAAAATAGGCAGGTGCATAAAATTTGGCGCACCTGTCATTTGAAAAACCTTTAGCACTAATTGATTGGAACACAAATTGGTTTTGTAAGATCATTGACCATGATCTACATACACAAGTGAATCCAACTATGAGGAAAGTGTTAAGGTGGCCAATTGGAAGTTTTTCTCCTCTTTTTATCTTCTCTGAAAAGTGGCAAAATTGGAGCCTCAAAACAACTCTCAAATGGCCTGAAAACAAAGGTTATTCAACATCATGGTTCAGGGGAAGGATACAAAAAGCTATCTCAGAGATTTCAGCTGTCAGTTTCCACTGTGAGGAACAGTGAGGCAATGGAAGACCACAGGCACAGTTCTAGTTAAGGAACTCCCGAAGTGGCAGACCAAGAAAAATCTCAGATAGGCAGATGCAAAGGATGGTGAGAACAGTCATAGTCAAGCCACAGACCAGGTCCAAACACCTACAACCTCATCTTGCTGCAGATGGTGTCACTGTGCATCGTTCAACTATTCAGAGCAGTTTGCACAAGGAGAGGCTGTATGGGAGAGTAATGCAGAAGAAGCCTTTTCTGCAGACACGCCACAAACAGAGTCACTTGAGGTGTGCTACAGCACATTTGGACAATCCAGCTTCATTTTGGAATAAAGTGCAGTGTACTGATGAAACTAAAATGGAGTTATTTGGACATAACAATAAGCGATATGCATGGTGGAAAAAGAACACAGCATTCCCAAGACAAACACTTGCTACCCACAGTAAAATTTGGTGGTGGTTCCATCATGCTGTGGGGCTGTGTGGCCAGTGCAGGTACAGGCAATCTTGAGGGTCGCATGGATTCCAGTTAATATCAGCAGACTCTTGAGAACAATGTTCAAGAATCAGTGACAAAGTTGAACTTGCACCGAGGCCAACGACCCCAAACCCTGCTCAAAATCTACCAAGGCATTCATGCAGAGGAACCAGTACAACGTTCTGGAATGGCCATCTCAGTCCCCAGACATGAATATTACTGAAAATCTGTGTTGTGATTTAAAGTGGGCTGTCCATGCTCGGAAACCATCAAACCTGACTGAACTGGAGATGTTTTCTATAGAAGAATGGTCCAAAGCACCTCACCAGAATTCAGACTGGAAGCGAGGAAGCGTTTAGCGGGCTGTTATTTCTACAAAAGAGGACCTACTAAATATTGATGTTAAATTTTTCTGTTGGGTGCCCAAATTTAATGCACCTGCCAATTTTGTTTGAATAATTATGCACCACTTTTGTACATTCCTATAAACTTCATTTCACTTCTCAAATATCACTGTGTTCATCTGCTATATGATATATTTAACTCAAGTTGCTGATCTGAACAACCAATGATTTATAAACTAAAATCATGAAAATTATCAGGGGTGCCCAAACTTTTTCATACGACTGTACTTACAGGGTTTTCCATCCTAGCAACTCAGCTAATGAATGCATTGTTATACAAAACAAACCATCTATTGTTAGCATGAGCCTTATAGCAGTGACGGGCAGTCTTGATCAGCCTGTGACCCCTGTGTTCAGGCCTCCAACACACCACCCATTGACATAACTCAGAAGCTTACTGACATTCTTTAGGTTTTAGAAGCAAAACCTCTAAGAGGTTAGGGTTCAGCTTGCTTTTCTGTCCCAAGGAGAAAAAGAACAAAAAAAAAAAAAAAAAAAATCACCAATCAAGAGCAAAAGGCATTAGTTATTCCATATACAACCAATTCAGAAGACCTATCTAGGAATTCCAATAAAGAGTATTGGGTTTGAAGAAAAAAAACGAATTGCCCAATAAAAGATACTCATATAGCCACAGTCACAAATTGGTTTTTAGGTCCGATAACAGCTACATTTAATTAAGTACCAGTGTCATGGAACCTGTGCAGATGCAAGGTCAGGTCTGAAAGACATGACTTTTGTCATTAGTCATCATTAGAAGAGATATTCACAGCAAGTCGGCTCATAGGACACTGCAGGACTGCCGAGCCTTTCTGACAGGATATGTTTCCTTGCTTCCAGGGCCTTGAATGCCCAGGGAATGTGGAGATCCTCCATGTGTGTCAGAGGTCTGACACTTCTCACGCTCGTCTTGGTGGCCAGTGTTCGCGATAACTTTACCCGCTCTCAGCACGCTCCCACATCACTGCCATTCAACCTTTGTTTTTCTTTACCATCCCTTTAGTACACATTGTGTGCTGTGTTGCTATGGTAGTATGAAAGCAGGCAGGAGAGATGGTCAAGACATCCAAGCTGACCTAACAACACCAACCAACCACAAAGAACCTGATCAAGTGGATCCACTACGAATATGAACTACTTACGCACAACCTGAGGAAACTCGTGTGCAGTTTTTTTTTCCAGTGCACTGACTGACCAATTAGAAACTGGTCAGGGTCACAGGGGATCCAGGTCACAATCAAATGTTGTGTCGTAGTAAACAAGATAAGACGTGATACAGCTAACGTTATTTAATTATTGAAAAGTAACAAATGAATTGTGTTGAAGTTTATATTGTCCATTCGTATGGCTGTGTAGTGCTTTTTACATCAAAAATATTTATTTAGGGTCAAATAAAGGTAAGCAAAGGTGATTAAATCATGATTAACGCAATAATATCGTTCGATAATGCAATTAATCACCTGACAGCTCTAATCCATACAGTTGGCTCACCATATACATGGGCAATTTATCAGATTTTCTTTACTGCTGTTTGGAACTTTGTAGGCCTGTTTTTTTTGTTGTTGTTGGTTTTTTTTAACAGACACTGAACCCATGGACTGAAGGAGTGGCCGCATAAACAATTTGTGGTCAACCGTTATGGGTTTTTATTGGCCGATGCCAATATTTGGAGAGCAGGGTGACCCATGGCCGATATTTAATGCCGATATCACATTTATTTTTCCAACTCATAAAACTCAAAATAATAAAAACAGAGACAAAATTTCTGAACTTAAATGAACATTTATTTAAACTATAAATGTCTCGGGAAAAATATTTCTTCCTAATATTGGCCGATGCCGATTATCTCAAAATGGCATTAAATCTCTTCTTCTTCTTCTTCTTCTGGCTTCTCCCTTTATCAGGGGTCACCACAGCGAGTTAAACGTTGCCACCTCACCCTGTCCACGTCCTCTACTCTCACCCCAACTCCCTGCATATCTTCATTTACCACAACCAAATAACTCCTCTTTGGTCTTCCTCTCCGTCTCTTGCCTGGCAGCTCCATCGCCAACATCCTCCTACCAATACATCCACTATCCCTCCTCTGCACATGTCCAAACCATCTCAGTCTTCCCTCTCGAATTTTGTCTCCCAATTTTCTTCCAACCTGTGCTGTCCCTCTGATGATCTCAAAATGGCATTAAATCTCTAAATATCTCTAAATATAATGCTGCCATCTTCAATGTTAGCTGGTATGGAGTTTTCTACATGAACAACTTTTTAACTGACATGGAACAGCTAAGACAGTCTACTGAGTTACCGATTGCATCACCGATTGTTCATGACTCCGACACGTGGCCAGTGTATTCTTAGCCAATATACTGAGTATACCTAGTTATTTGTGCCAACAGCCTAAGTTTCACAGTTCTGGATGCCAAACATGCCCTTTAATCCTCACTACAGGCATGTGCCTCATAATGTCCATCAGCACAACATCTGTCCACATATAGGTCTGTGGTCCGATATGTTATTATTAAGACGATTAACCCACTTAACCCTTTACTAGAAACATTAGGTGTTTAGTACAGCAGCTGTAATGACACACGACACACCATAGCCTCCTGTGCAAACAGTTTTATTAAACACATGCGGCGTCAGCATGAGCGGACTGAATGCTGAGCAACGTCTGGCTGGTGTTGCACTCCTTATAAGCCCCGAGATGAGGATAATGAGCAGGTGTTATCACGCAGATGAACTGTGTGTGGCGGATCTGCACGGTGCAGCGTGAGGACCACGTGGATCTTGAGACAGTTCTGGATTAGTTTCTAACTGGGAATTAGTCTCTATTCGCACTCATTTCTGACAGCCTTTCACAGTTTCTGCACAATCCTCAATTCTCTGCTCTCTTCTGAAATACGTGTTTGTGTCATAAATACAACAGGAAAAGTTTAGCTGTCATATAAAAGACAGTTTCTCATCCATAAATAGGTTTGTGAGTGACAGACAGACAGAGAGGGAAAAAGAAGGAGGGTAAGGAGGGGTTAAGTGAATCAATTCGCTGCACACAACTTTACAATGAAATAAAATTTACAATTTTACATAGTAAAGAAAATAGAAAGTCAGTATGTGGTTCATGTTGATATGAAATAAATCAATGTATGGGAGGAACTGCAGTATTCAATCAAGTATGCTACAGTATCCTATATAGCACTGCCAAGTAGGGTATATATTTATGGTGTTTGGACAACATCCAGATCTCATAACGTGCAATTTCACAGAATGCATCGTGAACGTTAAGTGGAGTATACTGTAATTTTCCTCACCATGCCCTGTCAAAATATCAACATTTAATTTTTCCATGCATCAATAAACAATGTTTCTATTCACAAAGAATTCAGATGTTTCTGTGTGCCCCTGTTCATTTCAAATCAGGAACACCAGCTCTCATTGGTAAAAAGCTTACTGTAGAGCCATGTAGAGTGTGGTTATTTTTGGTTAGTGGTTCAAACTGCTAAAAATTGAGAATGCCAAACTTATTCTTAGGCCTCATACCACAGTTATTACAGATAAATCAGGATGCAAAAATTCTTGGGCACACATTCAGTCATTTTCCAAAAAAGTCGTTTTCCACCCTACACACGAACACCTGAACTTCATTTCAGTACAGAGCCCTGTAATAACTGACATTAAAGCTCTGATTAGAAGTGAGTAACCTAAATCCCACAGGGAACTCGGAACTTGGTTTTAATTAGAGAAAGAAAAAGACATTTTACTACAGTTAATGTCAGATAGATGTTTCTAGTAAAGACAGATGTGCTGAAAACTACAATCAGATGTGCGATTCCCATGTTAGTTCCAGTTTTAATTACCTTATCTGAAAAAATCTTAAATTTAATGATCTTAAATCTTATCTAGAGCACGCTTGAAAGTACACTGGAATCGCATAGCATTGAAACTTGCAAGAAAACATTTCAGTTTGTAGAGCAAAGTCAATACAAGGTCTAAGAAAACCACTGAAAGAATTGAGATGCCCTTAGAAAGAAAATTTTATTTGCCCTTACAAATTCCCCTTGCATTTACATTAAGGTTAATTTTTTCATATTTAAGGTAAACTTGGAGAAGTTTTTGTTAAGCCAGGTGTATAATGTGGGTGCTCCCCTAGTCAGGTCACGTGACAACCACAGGCCCAACCGCAAGTCTGAGGACCGATAAGACTCAGCAACCCACCCATGGTGTGGGCACCTGGAATCATACAGGCCTACATACCTCCAGTAACCAACATGCAGTGCGACTAACCGTACGTCCAATGAAAGACCCTAGTCTTATGTTCAAATGGCATTCATCAACCAGCAAAAGCCATGCAGCATCTTGCCGGCCATTAAAACGGTATGTGCCTTTAAATTTTACTCAAGACTCAACCAGCTAGGGGCGAGGAGTGATCCATGATCAGTTAGTGAGTCTGTGGGCAACAAGGTGGAGGTTGGGCTGTCATGTGACCAGATCAGGGATGCCCCCACAGTACAAACACTTTCCAGTAGGCTTGTGCAATAATACAAGTTCAGACAAAAAAATTGTCTCCCAAATTATCGCGATGATGGTGGGTATTTCATCCGTTTTAGTCCCATGACCAGAACACATCCACTATAGTGGTGCTTGGAAGTTTGTGAACCCTTTAGAATTTTCTATATTTCTGCATAAATATGACCTAAAACAACATCAGATTTTCACACAAGTCCTAAAAGTAGATAAAGAGAACCCAGTTAAACAAATGAGACAAACATATTACATCTGGTCATTTATTTATTGAGGAAAATGATCCAATATTACATATTAGTGAGTGGCAAAAGTATGTGAACCTCTAGGATTAGGGGTTAATTTGAAGGTGAAATTAGAGTCAGGTGTTTTCAATCAATGGGATGACAATCAGGTGTGAGTGGGCACCCTGTTTTATTTATAGAACAGGGATCTATGAAAGTCTGCTCTTCACAACATGTTTGTGGAAGTGTATCATGGCACGAACAAAGGAGATTTCTGAGGACCTCAGAAAGAGTTGTTGATGCTCATCAGGTTGGAAAAGGTTACAAAACCATCTCTAACGTTTGGACTCAAAACCAATCCACAGTCACGACAGACTGTGTACAAATGGAGGAAATTCAAGAAACATTGTTACCCTCCCCAGGAGTGGTCGACCAACAAAGGATCACTCCAGGAGCAAGGTGTGTAATAGTTGGCGAGATCTCAAAAGGACCCCCAGGTAACTTCCTAAGCAACTGAAGGCCTCTCTCACGATTGGCTAATGTTAATGTTCATGAGTCCACCATCAGAAGCAACACACAGAACAACAATTGGTGTGCATGGCAGGGTTGCAAGGGGAAAACCACTGCTCTCCAAAAGAAACATTGCTGCTCATCTGCAGTTTGGCAAAAGATCACTGGATGAGCTAGAAGGCTATTGGAAGAATGTTTTGTGGACGGATGAGACCAAAATAGAACTTTTGGGTTTAAAGAATGCATTATGTTTGGAGAAAGGAAAACAACTGCATTCCAGCATAAGAACCTTATCCCATCTGTGAAACATGGTGGTGGTAGTATCATGGTTTGGGCCTGTTTTGCTGCCATCTGGGCCAGGAACGGCTTGCCATCATTGATGGAACAATGAATCTCTAATTAATATATCAGAGATTTAAAAAAAAAATGTCAGGACAATCTGTCCATGAAACTGAATCTCAAGAGAAGTGGGTCCATGCAGCAAGACACGACCCTAAGCACACAAAGTCGTTCTACCAAAGTTTGGTTAAAGAAAAATAAAGTTCATGTTTTGGGAATGGCCAAGTCAAGATTCTGACCTTAATCCAATCAAAATGTTGTGGAAGGACCTGAAGCGAGCAGTTAATGTGAGGAAACCCACCAACATCCCAGAGCTGAAGCTGTTCTGTACGGAGGAATGGGCTAAAATTCCTCCAAGCCGGTGTGCAGGACTGATCAACAGTTACAGGAAACGTTTAGTTGCAGTTATTGCTGCACAGGGGGGTCACACCAGATACTGAAAGCAAAGGCTCACATACTTTTGTTACTCACTAATATGTAATATTGGATCATTTTCTTCAATAAATAAATGACCAAGTATAATATTTTTGGCTCATTTGTTGAACTGGGTTCACTTTATCTACTTTTAAGACTTGTGTGAACATCTGATATCATATCTGATGTCATATTTATGCAGAAATATAGAAAATTCTAAAGGGTTCACAAACTTTCAAGCACCACTGTATGTAAGCAATCTGTGTCTCAGAGGGAGAGCAGAGAGAGTTAACACAGCAAGTCTTAATCATAATTAATGGTAATGATAGTGGTAATGATAATAATAATAATAAATAATAAATAATAATAATAATGTGTGTGGTATTAGTCATAATCTGTGACTGCATTGTCCTGGCTTGTGTTTTTCCAGCGTTTTTGGAATTGCACTGTGTCTTTGTGTCAAACATATCGGCACCTCCAATCTGTTTTTGACTAACGGAGCTCTTGGGTGACATATATATTTCAAATATGACACATCTGTCATAATTTGTTTTGAACTAACACATCCGTCCCAAACAAGTATTTTGGCCGACTACAGTAGTTTTAATTCAGTTGAGTAAAACTCAGGTCTCTTGATCAAACCCTGTCCAAACATTTAGACATCTGTTTTCAGAAGCATTTACGGTTTGGTGCCTCTCACTGTGAATTCAAGGTGTGTAACATTTCTCGCAATAGTGGCTTTTCGACTCTTCAGTATGTAACAGGTTCCACTGGTACTGCACTCTCGCCATTTTACGCTGTCACACTTATACTTGTTTATTTATACTTTTGCAAGTTCTGGGAAAGCACCCAAGATTTTTGGTTGATTCTCCTCCATTGAAAACAGGTAGTATTACACTTGGTGACAATGCCAAACTGGTGCACAGACACCCTTCTTCTGTACAAGCTCATCAATTTTCATTCTTTGTTTTATTTGCATCTACCCCAGCATTCTGTACCAGAGGCTTCCAAGCCTCCAGTGCTCCTTGGAGTGTGTACTGGGTCTAACATGACCAGGGGTGCCCCACCATTATCTGGTTGTGGAAGCTGCATGTTATTTTTTACTATGCAGCTTTAAAATGTCTGTTTCTTTTTGCAGATGTCGCTTCCTACCGGCATCTTTCATGTTCTGGTTTCCTGCTCCTCAAGTATGGCTAGTGTTTTAGGAAAGTGATAGCAGTGCACAAACAATGTCTGAAAACTCTAAAGCGAATATTTAGAATTAATGTCCTTACAGCAAACCAAACAGTTAATAGACAGCAGAAAATCTAACTGAAAAATCACAGTAAAGTATCGCTTACAAATTATATATTATACGGCATTATAGGCACCTTGAAGTTCTTGGCCTATTTACATAATGTTAGTTTCCCTAAAATGAAACGATGAATTTAGTATTTATAAAAATACTTAATTTGTTCCATCTACCTTATTTAAACACAAACTTAGAGATTTGTTTCATTTTAAAGCCAGACTTGCAGCTTGTTGAATACACGTCCCTGTTTCTTCCTTTGAGGTTTGACTTCTTGATTCTCACTGACATCTTTCACTTACTGGTTTGTTTTCCTGTTTTTCGAGTATGAATAGATGACAGAGCATCATAAAGCCGGTTCAGGTTTTGGTTTCCTTTCTGGTCATGGAGTTTCAGTACTATGCCTCTGTGTGGGCGCACTGATTGCGGATAGGAAAGTGTGTGTTTGTACTGAAGTTGTGATGATCGGCTATGCCCTAGTGCTTCTACTTTTAATTTCTGATGTTTGGCACCAATGTGTTTGTTACACACACACACACACACACACACACACACATATTTATGCATATATATATATATATGTTTATAGAGAGAGAGAGAGAGATAGAGAGAGAGAGAGAGAGAGAGGTAGATAGATAGATAGACACATACACATATATACACACATACACGTGTGTGTGTGTGTGTATGTATGTATGTTTGTATACAGTAGTGTGAAAAAGTGTTTCGGAACATCAAACAAAGACAACACAATTAAACACAAAATGCAGTGTTAAATGAAGGTGTTTATTAGTTTATTATTAAGGGAGAAAAAATCCAAACCTACATGGTCCTGTGTGAAAAAAGTGACTGCCCTTATATTATTATACCAACAGTAAAATATGGTGGTGGTAGTGTGATGGTCTGGGGCTGTTTTGCTGCTTCAGGACCTGGAAGACTTGCTGTGATAAATGGAACTATGGATTCTGATGTCTACCAAAAAATGCTGAAGGAGAATGTCCGGCCATCTTTCATGACCTCAAGCTGAAACGAACTTGGGTACTGCAGCAGGACAATGATCCAAAACACACCAGCAAGTCCAGCTCTGAATGGCTGAAGAAAAACAAAATGAAGACTTTGGAGTGGCCTAGTCAAAGTCCTGACCAGAATCCTACTGAGATGATGTGGCATGACCTTAAAAAGGCCGTTCATGCTCGAAAACCCTCCAATGTGGCTGAATTACAACAATTCTGCAAAGATAAGTGGCCAAAATTCCTCCACAACGCTGTAAAAGACTCACTGCAAGTTATCATAAATGCTTGGTTGCAGTTGTTGCTGCTAAGGGTGGCCCAACCAGTTATCAGGTTTGTCACGTTTTCACACAGGGCCATGTAGGTTTGGATTTTTTCTCCCTTAATAATAAACACCTTCATTTAAAAACTGCATATTGTGTTTACTTGTGTTGTCTTTGACTAATATTTAAACTGGTTTGATGTTCCGAAACACTTCCTATACACATTCACAAACAACGTTCCTTTCGTTATCGTCATGTTACAACTTTATAAAAGATACAACGACACTGTATTGCACAATACACTTGTTCAACAGTACAGTACCCGGAGCATACCTGAAGTACAAATCAAACTTTACCATTCTGTCCACTTCTACAGAGTTTTAGTAGAAGTTGAACAGTTTCATAGGGGTAAACATCGTTTGGACACAATGCTAGTTTTGTTTCTTGCAATTGTAGGTCAAAGACAAGCCAAAAATAGAAAAAAAGAAGCCTGCTGATGAACGTGAACTATGTCCGAGCAGCCAGAAAACAGGTTTAAACTTGAAAGGCCATTCAAATAAGACACAAAGCTACAGGTTCTGCTTCATTCCTGAGTGTTCATGTAAAGGTAGTGTCATCACACAAAGATGAATCACAGTCCTACAAATCAAGTACACCGGCAATGAGTAATCTTTATTAGCTACAAGAAGCGGCAACTCAGAAGCACTCGGTTGGGAAAAAAAAAACAAAACAAAAAAAAAAAAAAACATACGCACCCAAGCAAGGTCAGTCTCAGTTAAAAATCTGATCTGAATGGGCAGAGCATCTCTTTAATCATTAACTAAATGGAATAATAAGTACCATGTATACTTCTGAAGCAATGAATGATAACTACAGCAATGAATAAATGATGGCAGTACAGCTTAACTAGATTTCTGACAGCCTGAGAGTGAGGGATCCCTGCCATTAAACATGGGTGTGCAAACGAACTTCTGACTCTTCTTCCAATTTAGATGTAACGACGTCCCAGTCTCATGACCACCCCAGGGACTAGCATGTGACTTCTCCACTGACACGACCGTTCCACTGACCAGTGGCAAACATTTTATGGGGAGAATCAGCATGTGATGAGGAACACACCATCAGTGTTTCACAAACCCATTCACCACTAGTGCCTGAGCCTCGATAACGTAGTAGTGAAAGCTTGGTGACTCGTAGCCAAGGCTGCAGCAGTCTTACTATTACTATTTAAACAGCATACTTGGGGTGGGCGATATGGTAAAAATATTATTTCGCAATATTTATAGACATTTCTACGACACACGATATTTATCCCGACAAATGCATCAGTAACGACAGATTCTTAAAATCGACCACTGAAGTGTTCTCCCATACTCAGTGATTTATATTCAAAGTGTGCTGCACTTCTTCCAATTAAACTGGACTAATTACAGTTTATAATGAAACATGCAGTTGTTCTTTAAGCACTGACGATATCCTCGATATGCTCAGAAAAGCATATCGTCTATCATGATAGCACAATGTATCACGATACGTTGAAATATCGTCATATTGCCAATTCTCCATTCTCTAGTCCAGCTCAAAAGGTTATATAGAACTGGCTTTGATTTTACACAATTAACATAACACTTTGTTTCTTTGAATATGACACACCTAGTGGAAACAACAAAAATGTTTAAACAACCAGCTTAAATGGAAGTACTCCAAAGTATACAGTGAAAGTCAGATAGCAGAAGGACTGCAAAGAATGCTAATGTCATGACATTTTACCTGGCCAGGGATATGATACTAATTTGTACGTCTATAGCACCTTCATAAAACCCAAGGTTGCTTACAAGACAGAAAAATTCACGGAGGTACAGATTTGATTTGATAACCATAAAATCAGCAAAAGACAAGGGTATTAAGTGATTTCTGCAATAGATGATCACTGCTATTACTTACCGAGTAGCAAATATTTTTCTAACCCCACAAATCCTCATGTGTACAAAATCAGTTTTTTGCCTCTAATAGTAATTTATGCTGGACTTCAGATATTATTTGTGGACACCTAGAACATAGTGGTGATATTTAAATTTTGAAACTCTGCATTTTGTAGAATACACTTATTAAAGCTTGTTTAAAAACTGTGTGTTGTTTTATATTATTCTTCTACTGTTTACTTAGGAACGAAATGGTTGAATAGCTTTGTTCAGCTTGCAATTAGTATTAAAAAAAAAACAAATATGCAAAATAATTATATATGGTCAATACGGTGGATCGTGATCCAGCCTTAAAAAAAATTGAAATCCTGATATGCTATTTTTGCCAGATTGCCCACTCCAGAGCAACTACAAGAGATGGCATGCAGTCATAGAGAAGAGCCAACCTTCATGTATTGAAGGTGGAAGCACCAGAGTGGAACTCCTCGACTCAATCATCAGAAAAGGGGGCATACATTTCAAATTCCAGATCTACTGAACAATAATATTGCTCTATGACATGTAATCAATAAAGAATGACAACAGAGTTGGGTTTATATTACTGACAAATGCCATGGTGGCAAATTAGAATGGGAAATACACACGCTAAATGTGAGGATCAACAGATGTTATTTTGCACTTTAACACAATTCATTTTTAGGTCTGGTCTGGGTTCCTGCTGACCCAAACACAAGGTTATATCATTCACATTTACAGCATTTAGCAGACGCCCTTATCCAGAGCGACTTACAACTGATACAATTCTTACAATCCAAGCAGTTGTGGGTTAAGGATCTTGCTCAAGGACCCAACAGTGACAGCTTGGCAGATGTGGGATTTGAACCCTGGACCTTCTGGTCCATAGTCCAGTACCTTACCCGCTAGGCTACCACACTCCAGGTAGTCATGTACAATCAGGTTGGGGTCAATTAATCCAATGCTTGTCTTTGGACTGTTTGGACTGTGGGAGGAAACCAGAGTACCCAGAGTTATCCCACTCGGACACTGGGAGGACATGCAGATTCCACACAGAAAGGACCCAGTTCACTCCACCCTGAAATCGAACCCAGAATCTTGCTGTGAGGCAAGTGCTACCCACCGAGCCACCATGCCACCCCTATAAATCCAGTATAACCTTCTGATTTTCTGAAACCTAAGAGTTTAAGAATTTCAGTCCAAAATGAATTCATTTTTACAAATTTGGAATCATGTAACAAACTCATTCACCATAAACAAAATTGAAAACATAATATTGGGTATAACAAAACAGTTCCATACATCTTATCCATACAGTGCTATCATCCAGTCCCTTTTTGCAGACAGTTACCATTTTTCTCTTTTGGCAGAAAACAAAGTACCATTTTCAGCCAAAAGGTTTTGGTGCCAAAATTTCGGCACCAAACATGCAGTAAAAATGACAGTCTGCTTAGCTCCACCTGCTGCAGCACTATAAGCAGAAATAAAAGTTTATTTATAAAGCACATTAAAACAACTTCATATTTTGAAATGTGATTAAATGCCTTTGAAGAAGTAATTCACCAAGTCACTGATTAACCAACATTTTATTTATACCCCTTTAAAAATGACTTTTCTATCAAATTTACTATAGAGTATGGATGGGTATTCACAATATGCTTCACATCATGATACGATTATATCACGATACATTGCGATACGATGCATATTGCGATATACCACATAGTTCACTGAAAATATAAATACAGCTGAAATTCAAGTTGGGGTGTACAATATGAGTCTTAATACATCACATGGATAATTCAGTGGACAAACGGAGTCAAAAACACTACTGCAACATCTACAGCCGCAAAACAGTGCGACAAAATGTTGTTTTTTTATTAGATTTTGGCTATATTGCCCACTCCTAGGCAAAACCCCAAAATGTGCACTATGTAATGAACACAATACAGTTACTGACTCGTCTTAAGTCAATTCATCAAAATAAGGTTAAACATACACAGACTGAAGAAAAAAAAAGAAGTGTGTGCTGAGCTGACCTTCAGAAAACATGGCTCTAAAAGCAGCTACACTAGCAAAATACACTTATCTTGTGTTAGGGCAATAATTAAGAAGTTCAAAAACAACCAGAGCTGTAATGAACCTCCCTGGAAGAGGAAGTAAGTGTTGTCTACAATTAGATGCCACCTCCATTGCAACAAACTATTTTAAGGGTATGCCTGGAGAAAGCCTTTATTTTCATCCATCCACAAAATCGAATGTCTAGAGTTCACGAGATGCTACTGAAACCAAGTCAACCAAGTCTGTGGTCAGATATTAAAGATACTTTGCCACACAGCACTTGAAGGTAGATCAGAAGGATGGTCATACTTAAAAGAGCATAATACCCACTTTTAAGTATGGGGGGTATGGGATCTGTAATGTGAGGATGAACCCTACATGTCACAATAAGTCAAGGACTCCATGAGCAGAAGAGTAAACTCTGGAGTACTGTTCAAAGACCTTACAACTGGAACATGGTTGGATCTTCCAATATAACAATGGCACAAAATCTATACTCATAGACACAAAATTCCTTTAATGACTATAGAAACAGGCTTCTCACATGGCCATCCCAGGCCTCTCAACAAAAACGTGCAGGGTGAGCAAAAGAGGAAAATCCACCAGAGAGGATCTAAGATGCGCAACACGTCCTCCGTGGCAGAATTTATTTGGGTATAAACTCAGCAGTGCAGACCATTTTATCTGCTCTGCGTTAAGGGAAATGCTGCATTATGAATGAATGCAGTCTCTACAATCCTAATTGATGTTCTTGTACTGGAAGCAGTGTTTCCCAAGGGTGGCTAGAACACAAAGAAAAATAAGAGGTTTACCATTGCAGCTGAAGTGAAACCTCAGTCCTCTTGCCAGATGCTATATCACTTTATACAATTAATGCTGATCTGATGACTATAGATCTTTATCAGTAAGGTTACACTATTATACTGTTTGTACCTTTGGTCCACTTCTATTCATCACAAGCTATCCCACGAGAAGGATAGTAATGTAACAGTAATGTACTGTATGACCCTGTGTAAGGATAGTATAATGGACTAAATCCAAAAATTCACTGATGTCAGACCATCACATCATCATGGAAGAGACTCAATGAGTGAATGTGAACCAGTTTATACAGTTATAGGTTAGAAAGAGTACACAGGTAGTGAGGGGACAAAACGGTGTACTACTTACAATAGGACAGGCACAAACACTTACGGATGTCATTTACAACTTGTTACAAATAGGTAGCAGAACGTCATACACACAAACACAAGTAAGTTTCCCAAAACACGTCTCGAGTTAGAACAGTCTCTAGGCCAAACGTCAGCGAATGAGCAAGCAAGCACAACAAGTTAATTACTAAGGGCCAGGTATTGGAAAGGACTTCACGATACAATTACATCATGATACATTGCGATACGATGCATATTGCAACATTCCACATAGTTCACCAAATCTAAAAACAGCTAAAAAACAAGTTATGGTGTACAACCTAGGGTTGTGCCTAAAAAAAAAACAAAAAAAAAACAACCCATACAGCAATATATCACATCCACAGGAGCGGAGATTGTAGTTTATACCCCAATTAAAATGTTTTTATTTCCTTAAAAAAAACTTATCTATATTTTGAGCTGAAAATAAAAATAAATATCACAATATATTGCTGCATCACTTTTTTCAGCACAACTGGCTGTTGAGGTGACCAGCAGTTTATGGCCAAAAACATCCAGAGACAGATTTGTTTTTCCTAATTTATTACAACTTTTAAGACCTTGGTAATTAAAGGGAGCATACTTTGATCGAATGGTTGTTAAATGGTGCATACCTGTAAGTAATTACCTAATAATTATAAATAAGAATTACCTCTCCAATACAGAATCATCACTGTGCGATAAAGCATCCCCGTTTGGGTAAAGATACAGAAAACAGCACTACATCAAAATGCACTTTCTGTACTGATATATGTATTATGGAATAATGAATGATGAAATGTAAGTGATTTGTCAAGGACCTCTGACATAGAGCAAAATGCATGTTCCTGGAAAATATGAGGCCAAGAAGTATTTTTGGGCAGTGGAAATAAGGGTGTAGACTGATTTGAGAAAGACCCAATCAGAAATAACAGTGGTGGAAAGCCCTGTAGGGGGCGGTGATCAAAATAGAGCAGTATATATTGACAGAGACGTGTGTGTATATGTGTGTATATATACCGTATTTTTCATACATAAAGCGCACCGGGTTATAAGGCGCATGAAATGAAACAAAACTCTTAAGTTCCGTCAGAAGCTCAGTTTGGTCTTTACCTGGCGCAGGGCGTCTTCTTGCTTCCTCCACTTCCGTACCATTGATTCGTTATGTTGAATTCTCTCACAGTTGCTCTATGTCCATGTTGTACTGCGTGTCTGATAGCGTTGTGTTTGAAATCCGCTTCGAAAATAAATGAATGAATGCACGTACCCTAATGCTGAAGCACATACCGTATTACTCCGCTATGCTGCGCTCTACGGTTGCCTTAAGCTTTGTAACTTACCAAGGCCGTGCTAAAACATTTTGACAGATTTATGAGCGCCGTGTACCATCTACAATCGGTTCTAGGTCAGAAAGCACAACCAGAATTAATTCATACATTAGACGCACCGCATTTTAAGGCGCACTGTCGATTTTTGAGAAAGTTAAAGGATTTTAAGTGCGCCTTATGTCCGAAAAATACGGTATATCTAGATAGGATATATATATATATTATATAATATATATACTATATATATATATATATATATATATATATATATATATATACACATACATACACACACACACACACACACACACACACACACACACATACATACACACATACACACACACATTTGTGTTGTGCCAAGAACAGAAGTCGACAAAAATGTCTAAAGTCAGGTTAAAGCCAGGTTTCTTTGGTCCATCACACGACTGTTTCCTGTGTGTATTTGCTCTTATTGCTGGAAATCTTGAGCTACTGCAATAAATAGATTGTCTGCTTCTCCACTGAATAATTTGAGTTGGCTCTTTTTATTTTTAGTTGTAAGCATAAATTTAAAGTTTTACTTTCTGTCAGCCTTAATCCCAACGACAATTTCATTTCAGGTTTTAACTCTCAATACACAAGCCACTGGGGTGAGTATTGGGAAGGACTTCACGATACAATACGCATCGCGATACATGGGTCACGATATGATTACATCACAATACATTGCGCTGTGGTGCATATTGCGATATTCCATGTAGTTCACTGAAAATATCCCATTGATAGTTCAGCGGACAAATTGAGTCAAAACACTGTACTGTGACATCTACCCGAGCGGAGATAGTAGTTTACACCGCATTTAAAATGTGTTTTTTCTTCTTTTTTTTTTTTTTTTAAATCTATATTTTCATCTATACATCGATATAGTATGTCAAGAAAATGATTATCACGATATATTGCTATATCGATTTTTTAGCACAGCCCTACAAGCCATGGTGCTTGTTTTGGTCTAGGAGTTTTGTTTCATGTATCTGAGTAATTGATGATATGCCACAATTACATTGTATTCGTAAGCCAATAATTCTGGAGCTGTCTGTGTATCCCAGTAAGCGTCTGTCAGATAAAATCCAAGACGGTAAACAGACGTGGATAATTTCTTTAATACTCCGAGCGGGCTACTGCTGTTTAGGGCAGACAATATCTTGTAACATATACTTACATACAGAGAATCAAAACAATTTCATTACACATCACTAAATCAACATGGAAGGTTAAACAGAGGGCACGGGATTAAATGAGTTTCTTATTTCCTAGTTGTGTGTTGCTCTGCAGTATTCTTTTAACAGTAGCAGCGATTACACAACCTGTCCTTCAGTCTGTAGTGACTGTCTCACCCTGAGTATGTCCTTCACCTTCCTCTAATACCATCAGGCTCTCACTCTGTACAGAGTACTGAATAATTCCCTTTGATGAACCATTCCCATGTCCCACACACACACACACACACACACACACACACACACACACACAGAGAAAGAGACAGACACACAACTGCTAGGAGCTGTTTAAAATGCACCACTTGGGCAGAACAGAATTACTACAGAACAAACAATAACACCTAATCCAGAACACATTTCTGTTTTAATTAATAATTATCTGTCTATGTTTTCTGTAATAACACTGCGTGTCCAAAAAATAAATAATAAAACTTTCCCTTTGGATTCAAATAAGCAAATACTTAAGACCCTTTGATTGGGTAATTACTGTACTGATTAATGTTTCGTCTGGCAACAATTCTTTTAACCCTAAATGATACAGTGAGTAGCATGTAATTTCTTAAAACATTCAAGAAGGCACACACATACTGTGATAGTGCAAAATATGTTACTGTGTTTCAGAAGGCACAAATAACTGGCCTTCATGCAAAGAAAACAACAACTGCTGAAATGACTAGTACTGGATTAAGAGCTGTCCTACACATGACTAAAACCTGTAAGGACAGTGATGCACTGTGAACTTCCTGTAAGAATGTGGTGGGGAACAAATCTTGAATGAACACAATTAGATCAGGTCACGTGAGCATAAATGGCTATTCATGACAGAAGCAAGGTTACATAAAAAACTAAATTCTGAACCATTTAACTGATGTGATCTTGCCCATGTCGATTTTGTTTTTGTTAATACTTAAAAAGAAAATTATCTTAATGTTTCTCACTGCATGTTCACGTTTCATCATTTTAAATACATTCTACCACATGTAGTTACGTGGCTCTGCCAAGTCCAGTCGGTGGCATGGAAACAACATGGAGAAGAACTCAAACACAAAGAAAGCATCAAAGAAAAATGCCATGTCCACATTTTGGCTTTAGAGAAGACGACAGTGAATACTAACACAGGCATTTACAAATGATAGAAAGAAATCACTGATTTCCTACTATATCATGAAGGATGATTTTTTTTCCCTCCCTTTGATTTTTGTAAATTTCTAAATTTAATCAACTAATCGTGATATTGATTTGAGGTGGTATCGCCCAGCACTACAGTTGTATTAGTGCATGCATTTAGAATGTGGGAAGAAACTGGAGTACCCGGAGTAAACCCACACAGACACAGAGAGGACAAACTCCACACAGGTGGAGTCCGAGGTCAATGAGGAAAAAAGGCTACAATTTGCTAGGAGGAATAAAGATTCTGGGTCAAAACAAAAAAGGTCATGTGGTCTTATAAATCCAGACTGACCCTGTTCCAGAGTGATGGGTGCGCCAGGAGGCCTGTGAAACGATGCACCTATTATGCATAGTGTCGACTGTACAAGCCTCTGGGGGCAGTGTTAGGATCTGGAGATGTTTCAGTTAGTCAGGTCTAGGCTCAGCAACATTATGCAGAAGCTAGATCTGCATTTCCTGAGGGAACTACAACAGTTATTGAAATGTGGCTTGTGTGGGGGAAAAAGGTGGCTTGTGTGTCAATACTTTAGGCTGTGTGCGGGGGCGTGTCTCACTACTTTTGGTCGCGCACAGTGGAGTGTCCCAATGCGTCTGGCCGTGTGCGGGGGCGCGTCCCAATACTTTTGGCCATGTGCGGGGGCACGTCCCAATACTTTTGGCCGTGTGAGGGGGCGCGTCCCAATACTTTTGGCCATGTGAGGGGGCACGTCCCAATACTTTTGTCCATGTGCGGGGGCGTGTCCTAATACTTTTGTCGTGTGAGGGGGCACGTCCCAATACTTTTGGCCGTGTGCGGGGGCACGTCCCAATACTTTTGGCCGTGTGAGGGGGCACGTCCCAATACTTTTGGCCATGTGCGGGGGCACGTCCCAATACTTTTGGCCGTGTGCGGGGGCACGTCCCAATACTTTTGGCCATGTGGGGGCACGTCCCAAATTTTGGCCGTGGGGGGCGTGTCCTAATATTTTGTGTGAGGGGGCCGTCCCAATACTTTTGGACTTGTGAGGGGGCACGTCCATACTTTTGCGTGTGAGGGGGAACGTCCCATACTTTTGGCCGTGTGAGGGGGCACGTCCCAATACTTTTGGCCGTGTGCGGGGGCACGTCCCAATACTTTTGGCCGTGTGCGGGGGCACGTCCCAATACTTTTGGCCGTGTGCGGGGGCACGTCCCAATACTTTTGGCCGTGTGCGGGGGCGCGTTCCAATACTTTTGGCCGTGTGAGGGAGCGCGTCCCAATACTTTTGGTCGTGTGCGGGGGCGCGTCCTAATACTTTTGACCATGTGCGGGGGCGCGTCCTAATACTTTTGACCATGTGTGGGGGCGCGTCCTAATACTTTTGTCGTGTGAGGGGGCGCGTCTCAATACTTTTGGCCGTACGCTGGATTGGCTGCATGCGGGGGTGTGTCCGAATACCTTTGGCCACGTGCTGGATTGTGTGCTAATACTTTTGGTCACCTGCATGTGTGACAGATTGTGTGTTGTATGTAGCAGAAAACGTACCAACAGGCCACCGAGTCTCACAGACAGAGTGCTCCGTGGTGACATCATCAATTTCACTTAAAATTTCTACTTTGTCATTTGACATTGAAATCTGAACATTCTGTAATTGCATTTCTATGGAGCATTTTTTCATTTTTAAGCTTAAATCCATTAAAAACCAGGTCGACTCAAACACTTAGCACACCACACAGTGTGATTAGCTGCGCAAAGATGTTTGAACCGTTGTGCGGCTAGAGCTATATTAATCAAAATGTGAAAAAAATGTGTGGAAAAATAAGAACGAGAACTTTTCAAGCTCTGGATGAAGAATAGTCACTTAGACTTAGTGACGAAACGTTTCTCCCACCAAACCTCACATCCAGATGATCTGATTCAACGTCTGGGATTTTCGCACATGGATTACTGAGTATGCATCAAGACATTTTCAAACATGATTTGGCCACTACAGTCCTGACCTTAAGCCCACTGAAAGTCTTTTAGATATGCTGGAAAGACTTTCATACTGACGGACTCTTCTGCGGTCAGTACAAGATCTTGTCCAAAACTTTATGCACTCTGGAAGGAAATGTGATGGTGCATAAGGTTGACAGCAAAGCTAAAGGTGATCCCAAACTATTACACTATGAGACTTTTTTGGACTGGCGGTGTAGTTTTACACTATATGCTTCTTTCAGATTCATTTTTAAGCCAATAGTCAACATGTAATTGAATCCAACTACAAGAAATGTGTGGAATACTCCACAAACCTGGCCAGACACTAAATGCTAACATTTTTTTTTTTATTCCATTTGATCCTAAAGCTGTTCTGTTAAAATGGCACTACATAGTCTTACAAGTGCACAATATAAACATCAACAGAATATAATGATTGCTTTTAAATACTTCAATGCTATTTTAATTACATCTTGTTTTCACTTTACGTTTGCCTGAAACATCTAGGCCTTATCTGAATTGCAAGGCATCTAAAAGAGGGCCAAGAGTTTGGCAAAGGAGAACAACACAACCCACAGTGCATCAGTGTGTGACAGTGAGTCATTTTCTCCCAGTGGGCTGAAGGGGACTGCAGGGTGCTTGGTTTCATAATCTCTGCATATTGCTGTGAAAGTACAAGGGGTTTGGGCCTATGGCTGCAATGATGAGCTTACTTTTATTGGACAGAAGTTGTTTACTTAAACAGCAATGCCCAGTACCCAAAGGACATAATATACTTTAACAGCAGTGCACAAATCAATTCCTAAAGTGCCACAATCCATTCCACTGTTTTTCCTGCTTAATGACAGTGGATTTAACTCACCCATTAATGACCAGCTCTAGTTGGTGTATTAGTGCAGAATCAGGGCTCCTAGACTGCAGTTGTTCACTATGGGAAGCAGCAGATGCAATGCCACACACATTTACATGCCAGGATTATGAGCAGTGAATAAGGAATGAACAAAAATAAACACGCACCACAATTTCAGTGGAGAGAAGAGGGAAATAAGACAGAATTTTTGTGATTGAGAAGAGTTAATATCTGGCTGGGCCAGACAGTGGAGACAAACGCAGATGACGAACTGACTGACAGGTCTTTAGGAAACACAACAAACCTGTTCCACCGCATTAAAGGAAGCATGCCAACGAGTATGCTGTAAGCCAAATAGTGTGGGGCCCGCATGTGGGTGCAGCAGTGGTGAAAAAATGTATCATATTAGAACAGAAGTAACCTTTGGAATGACACCACCGATGCTGTGAAAATTTTATCTGGCCAAGGAGTGAAGTATTTAGTCAGCCACTGATTGTGCAAGTTCTCCTACTTAGAGGTCAGTAATTTTCATCATAGTTACACTTCAACTATGAGAAACAAAAATCCAGGAAATCACATTGTAGGATTGTTAAAGAATTTAATTGTAAATTATGGTGGAAAATAAGTATTTGGTCAATAACAAAAGTTCATGCTTCACAGTAGGTATGATGTTCTTGGGATGCAATTCAGCATTCTTCTTCCTCCAAACACAACCATTTGAGTTTTTACCAAAAAGTTCTATTTTGGTTTCATCTGACCACATGATATTCTCCCAATCCTCTTCTGGATCATCCATATGCTCTCTGGCAAACTTCAGACGGGCCTGGACATGTACTGGCTTAAGAAGGGGGACACGCCTGGCACTGCAGGATCTGAGTCCCTCTAGTGTGTTACTGATGGTAGCCTTGTTACTTTGGTCCCAGCTCTCTGCAGGTCATTCATCAGGTCCCTCCGTGTAGTTCTAGGATTTTTGCTCACCGTTCTCATGATCATTTTGACCCCATAGGATGAGATCTTGCGTGGAGCCCCAGATCGAGGGAGATAATCAATGTTCTTGTATGTCTTCCATTTTCTTACAATTGATCCTACAGGTGTCTTTTATACAGATAACGAGGTCAAACAGGTCCCATTAATACAGGTAACGAGTGGAGGACAGAAGAGCTTCTTAAAGAACTGTTGTGGCAGCAAGTGGATGAAACCTCTTTCATTCTTCCCTTCGTCAGACGCCTCCAATTGTGCTTGTGTAGTGTCCGGTCTGCTCTGAAGCACCGCTGAGAGACTAAAGCTCTGGTCTCTACACTAGAAGGTTACTGAAGTAGACTGCTGCCTGAGCGCCAAGAATAAATAGTTTTTGCCCCATTTATTTTGCCACCTTGTCCCAATTGAAATGCTTTTTACAAAGCCACTCTTTCGACACTGCAGGATCTGAGTCCCTCTCCGCATAGTGTGTTACTGATGGTAGCCTTTGTTACTTTGCTCCCAGCTCTCTGCAGGTCATTCATCAGGTCCCTCCATGTAGTTTTGAGATTTTTGCTCATGATCATTTTGACACCACAGATTGAGATCTTGCGTGGGGCCTCAGATCAAGGGAGATTATCAATGGTCTTGTGTGTCTTACAGTTCCTTACAGTTGCTCTAAAGTTGATTTATTCACACCAACCTGCTTGCCTATTGTAGATTCACTCTTCCCAGCCTGGTGCAGGTCTACAATTTTCTTCCTGGTGTCCTTCGACAGCTCTTTGGTCTTGGCCATGGTTGAGTTTGGAGTCTGACTGTTTGAGGCTGTGGACAGGTGTCTTTTATACAGATAATGAGGTCAAACAGGTGCCATTAATACAGTAATGAGTGGAGGACAGAAGAGCTTCTGAAAGAAGAAGTTACAGCTCTGTGAGAGCCAGAAATCTTGCTTGTTTGTGGGTGAACAAATACTTATTTTCCACCATGATTTACAATTAAATTCTTTAAAAATCCTACAATGTGATTTCCTGGATTTTTTCCCCTCATTTTGTCTCTCATAGTTGAAGTGTACCTATGATGAAAATTACAGACCTCTCTCATCTTTCTAAGTAGGAGAACTTGCACAATCAGTGGCTGGCTAAATACCTTTTTGCCCCACTGTATATAAATAAAGCATGTTATAACCTTAAACACTACACCAACCATAATAATTATAAAATTGAAGTTATAATAACTCCTGTATCGAAATAGTTGTGCACTGGATTCGAATCAGTACCGAAAAAAAATCTAGGGATCTGGATACATTTTGATGAGCACTTCAATAAAGTTAGAAAAGGTTCTACTAGCCCAAGTGCTCTCTGTTATTTGTACTGTTATTATTCAGTTTAGTAGTTGCATTTCGTTTGTTAATTTGGGTGCAATTTTACTTGTAGTTTGGTTCACTTGCTCTGGACCAAAGCAGAAAATCAGTTCTAACAACAATTGTTAGGTCAAGCTTTACAAGGTACTGTGGATTAAGCTATGAATCATAAGAACCTGATCATTAAGAGCAGGCCATGTTCTGAACCCCTACAGTGCTCCGTCTGGCACAGTGTCCAAAACACAATCATGCACTGGTGTGTAAAAGCTCTGTATTTCTGCTGAGCCACCAGAAACGCTGATCATCTCGTCACACCCATACACTCCTTCTACTGGTTATTATCTGTTTTTTTATACACCCAGTGACAGACTTAATAGGTCCAGCCTGAGTATGCCAAGTTGTTTTCCATCCCTATCTTGCAGCAGATGATGTCATTAATAAGCAATGTCAGCACAGCGAGAGCCAGGCTGAAATATATGGCACAGAATGGCACAAAAGCAGTACATCGGATATGCGAGTCTCTCCGTCGCCTCCTCAACTGTGTTCCTTTCTAACGCTTCCTGTTTAATTCTTAATATGACTGAGACGCCTTGACCAATGACTAATGATGAACCAGCTCTGCTCAGAAACACTGATGTGTGTTTGTTCCTCATGATCTCTCAGTGGGGGGCTCAGCTAAGCAGCTGTCTATGATTTCTTCCCCACTACCTAATAAACGATCAGGGAAAGCAGTCTCATTAAGTGACCATTCATAATACCACACTGAGCAGTACAGGGAGGAGTGTAGACGCATTAGTCAGGCACCCAGCTCCGTAATTACTGTTCCACTCAACTGAACCCTGGGCCAGTTAATGTGCCCCTCAATTAGGTTGCCTCCAGGCTCTGCAAGGATCTGCTGTACACGTCAACAATGATAAATAATAATTAACCAACGAGAGATTAGGGAAGGTGAAGGGAGGCAATGCAGAAGATTCTACTGGTACTGTGTGCATTCACCTCCAAAGCCAGCTCCAGAATGTGACATGTGGTCATACATACACAGGCTTGTGCATGAAATGGTGAGGTCAGGGAAAATATCACTTCCTGAGTAAATAGTGAATATGTAACGACACCGAGCACAGTGGGATTGGCTTCAATTTGGGAGGGGGAAAGAGTTATGTAGAGAAAGCTCCAGCAAATGGGAGCAACCGATCAGCCTTATCACTGCTTTCTGGAGATGTACCAAAATTTCACATGTACTCACACACTAGAGGCATTTTAGAGACACCAGTTAACCTAACATGCATGTCTTTGGACTGTGGGAGGAAACTGAAGTACCCAGAATAAACTGGGCAGACCCCACACAGAAACGACCCAGACCACTCCTCCTGTGATCAAACCCAGGACCTATTGGCTGTGAGGCGACAGTGTTACCCACTAAGCCACCATGCGGCTCAATCTACATATTATATTTTATTTCAATTATTTTTTAAATCTGTTTTCCTCTGTCAATATTTAATTAGCTTTGGTTTATTTAAACTACTACTATAAACTTATTAGATTTCAGGCAAGTTCTTACATTTACCATCTGTGCCACCAAAGGAGGTTGGGTTGCTTTTGGATTCTTATTCCACCCATGGTTTCTTCCTTATAATGTTTAGGGAGCTTTTCCTTGCCACTGTCGCCCTACACTTGCTCAATTTGGGTTTGGGCTTAAATAATAAAAGATAATAGAAATTGTAAACCTGCTTTGAGACAATGCAAGATTCGGCAAACTCTGAGTGTGGAGGATTTACAGGCCCAGATCTGGGCATATATGTCTTAGAGGCATATATAGCAGTCAACAATCTCTCACCAAGAGGTACACTACTCAAAAGTAGCCTCTGACAACCGTTTTATCGAACTTTTTGTGGAGAAGACCAAGTGTCTAATCAGATCACACCTGTAATCATTTACATACATATGTTGTTAGTATGGTATTTAAAGTGAAGATACACTCTGACAAAGAAAAACAATGTACACTTTTTTTAATAGTTGTGTAAAACCTACATAGTGTATGAGATAATATTTAAGACGTCATTTCTGGAACAGCGTCGCTCCAGTTAAACCCTATTAGAAATTGCTCACTTGTAATGTAACAGCTGGCACAGAACCCATTGTGTTAACACGATCTTGTGTGGATGTGTGTGGCTGAGAGTTATAAATGCAAGAATTGGCTCAGTAAGCACGGGCAGAGCTGGCTATATCCCAAGTCTCTGGTCTCAACAAAAGCAGGTGCAGGTCAGGTCAATCAAATATCCATGTGTTCGTGGCCTCTTCATTACCTCCCAGTGCCCTCTGCATTTTCTTCATCACTCAGCCTTCCTAATGGACCACGACTGAGGGAGATCGATCCTTAGCTGTCTAGAGTCTGTGTGTTAAAACCGTCTCATGTGTTAAGGAGTTCTTTCATAGCTCTGGCAATTAAAATAAAAACTGATAAGGATATTAAAAAAAAACTGATTACAAAACACGCTGAGCCAAAACTCAATTTTAATTGGGGTTTCTGTTTGTGATTATTGAATGACACACAAGAAATATTATTTTGATACCTCACATGAACACTCTCTAATATTACAATATTACAATATCTCGACTCTAATCAAAATGACTACATTTGCCCTGGTCGGTGTAGGATAGGAAACAAAAGCTACGTTCAGACTGCAGGGGAATCAGATTTCATTCTCAAATCTCATTTTTAGACTAAGCATCTGCATTGCAAATTACATTTGTTTGTTGTCAAAAGTGTAGTCCCTGGTGTGTCCAGATTGGTTGTTATAGAAACAATGCAGGCGTGCCTGTGCTAAGCAGCATGAAGAAGGCTAAAGACGGATCATGGAGATTCAACTATGGATTATTAGTTATAGGAGGACAATGTCCCATTGAAGTTCCAAACTTTTGTTTTTCCCTCTACTTTTTGTACTTAGTCTTAAACATTATAATGGCACACTTGCCTAGACATTTGCAATCCCGAGTTAACACTTAATTTTTCTAATATGGCTTTATTTCTGTATGAAGAACTTTCCAATAAAGACAGAAGACTTGTCACATCCTCATTGCTCTAGACTGAGACTAACTGCTGAAGCTCATCTGTGCTTATGCAAGTGTTGTCTATGGTGCCAATCTCTGACACAGGTTGAGCGTCAAGGACCAAAATGAGTAACAGCCATATCAATTCCGCTCATTCATAGGCTAGGTCACAGAGCAGGCAAAAATGGCCTAAATCCAAAGTTATCACCAAATCTGATTTCGTTTTTATGCCGTTCTCATAATATGACCTACATCAGACATTCGTCTGAACAGTTTAAGCTCTGACAGCTCAGAAAAGAGCAATGCTTCACGAGACCCGCTTGTGGAGAGGTAAACAATCAAAACGGACTCGACAGTAACGAGCACATCTTTGGTCATGTTAAAAAGGGCACGCTATTCTGCCATGGCCACTTCTTTGGTTTGCGTCCTTGGTTTCTTTAAACTTTACTTTTAAAGTTTGTTTTTTCCATTTGACACTGCAGCCACGTTCTCCTGTGGCCATGGTTGACCATTTCTTTAGCAATTTCCTCAAACACAGAGCAGTCGTGATACGTGCCTTCTAATTTTATTTGCACAGAGACATCGCCCCAAATATTTATAAGGTGTTACTTCATTATCCCACCCGAGATAACCTCGCTCACTGCTCTCATTTTCCCTTCTCCTCAGCACGCATTTATTGGAATGGCGTAAAAGTCACATGAATTCCAATGTGGCTCTTCAGACTGAGTCACAATGCCGCATATCGGATATGATATGTCTCAGATTTCAATACCACATATGAAAGTTGCCCGAATCAGAACTGAAAGTGTCAGATTTAAGGTGTAACACATTGAACACATAACACAGCTATGTCACATGACGCAGAACATCGGATGTTGGCGACTTTTACCTGCTGTGTGAACGTAGCCTTGATGTAGCTTCAAAAATGTGGCTTGAATCTAGTTGGGAAAGGTCAGATTCCTTGTTGCTATTTATCCATCAGTCGACACAAAATACATCCACTTTACAGTGCATTGGAGATCAAATCCAATCTGAGCTGCCAGACCGAACAGGCGTGTAAAGCTACAGCCCCCTCACACAGAGCCTAGGCCAGTGGGCTCAATCACGGCTTGATATGTCATTGTTTATTCAAAAAAACCGTTTTCCATCTCCTTTTTGTGCATTTCGACTTTAGCAATTTTCTAACTTTTTTCCACCTCGTCCTAGCATAAAACTGATATTTGGGCGTTTTTTTGTATTCAGGTTTTTCTTTGTGCAATTTCAAACTTCGCAAAAACTTGGTGGATGGAAAACCTACTTATGAAAAACTTCAGGGGTCAACTGTCCACGGCAGGCTTAAACCAGCCAAGATATCACCATTAAAAACAAACTCAGCAAACGGCGGAATAATTCTGCCAAAAAAGCTCCTTACAACAAGAAAAGCAACAGATGGCAAGACATAACAAATGCTGTCACCAATTACATCACAGAAGACTGTGCCAATTCAGGCAGTTGAGAGAGATGGGTTCAAACAACTTTTGAATACTTTAGAGCCAAGATATACACTCGGTCTGTGTCCCGTCCCGTAGTTGTGGGACTGTGGTAGCCTAGTGGTTAAGGTGCAGGACTATGAACAAGAGGGTCCAGGGTTCAAATCCCACCTCTGCCAAGCTGCCACTGTTGGGTCCTTGAGCAAGGCCCTTAACCCACAATTGCTTGGATTGTAAAACTGTACCAATTGTAAGTCGCTCTGGATAAGGGCGTCTGCTAAATGCTGTAAATGTACACTGCCACAGTATTGTGTAATTATCGTTATCGACAAAATCCTAGAAAATATCAAGATATCATTTTTTGTCGATGTCACACACACCTAGTAAGTACCTGCTCATTAGCAGGGTGCTGACAGACAATTTTTCTTAGATAATTGATGGCACTTACGCATGCCAAGTCTGAGCCACCAGAGCTTACTCAGCACAGTGCAGGTGAAGAGCTAGACATGGATCATTATGATGAGATCATAACATGGACAACTGCCAGAAACAGGTAAACAGAAATCAGTACACATACAGACGATACTAGAGGTGAAATTAGCCACTTGACGGGAACTTGAGAAAGAATGGTGATTGCACTTCAGTCCTCAAAGTAGATCAGACATTTCAGTGGTATCGTCAAGGGCTGCCACAAGGGTGCAAGAAAGGTTTCTTTACACACAGTTGCATGGAAACAGTAATCTGGTAATCATAACCTCACCCATGTCCAAAGGTTATTTTAAAGAGGAAGAAGGTTTCAGTCAGGTAGATTATATAATATTTCAGTCTCACTATGCAAACACACTTAATTTCTACCCTTACTTCCTCAGGTGCAGCACCTTACCTTCCCATACTCTAGAACTCTAAACAAACAAGGAAAGTGAAAAGAAACTGCAAGAAATTTCACATTGAACTTTACATTGAACAATTAAGTAAATAATTGGTGTCAAACATTTAACTAGCCAATCTGCACTGCCACCTCCTGTAATGATGCAAGAAACAAGGGCAAAGTCTCCTACTAAAATTAACTAGAGGTGCCAACACTACAGTTAATGAGTGTAAATAAAGCACCATTCAGCCTTCCAAATGGACTGTAGACAGTAATATGGAAATCCACGACTCAAACCACTTCCCTGCTGTTTCCACACTATTCTGAATGAGTGTGTATTCCTGCAAGTAACATTACCGAAGCTTGCCTTTCCCTGATCCTACTGCCCCGACCCTTATCTCTTTAATAACCCAGTCTCCATTTATCTTTGTCTCGGAGTAGACAGCACATATCAGTGGTGCAGACGTTTCCATTCGAAGCTGTGACGGGGTAAATCTTCTTTCCTGACATCCCTGACACAGTGTCAGTGTTGGTTCAGTACTAGAATGAATCTCCAAAAGAGACAGTTCCCAACAGGGAAAACGTTTCCAGCACTGAAATGCTGCTGGATAGAACTGGGAACTACTGATAGCAGAATCACAGAGATCATCATGATGATACCTAAAAAGGACAAGATTTCATGTAGCATCTACTCTCAGTAAAATATGGGTTGTTTTCAATGTTATTCTGAAAAAAAGTAAAACATATTAAACAAGCAAAACTAGGCGTAGGGGTGTACGATATGTATCGATTGTGTGAGCTGACATCATCGAGTATGTCACTTACTACTGTTGTACCTAAAAACACAGGACTTAAATTAAAAATGAGTGCACAAACTGCACCAGGAGACAAAATACAGACACCACCAGCCTCGCAGCCTATGTTGTTTGATTTATTTGCTAGATATGGCTCATCGTCACTCACGTGGAGGTTTGTTTTACTTGTTGCTCAAATGTCAACAAGCTGCATCCATGTCGGTAATCGATTGCCATTACAGACAGCTTGACAACTAATTGATGTCACCATCTGTGAACTAACCCCCATGCATAATATGAAGATTATGGCAAACTTCATCAGTGAAATCCACTGCCAAGAAGAGGTATGGCTCGGATGTCCTACTTGGCCATAAATCCATTGTGACAAAAAAATGAAACCTTCTGCAGTTTTTGCGCTGCTTAGTTTTAAGTAAAGAAATAAGACCTGGTTTCTGTACATTTAAATCACCTTCAATGTTATTTCCATTGATGCCATTAGTAAGTAACTAATATTCTATTAACAAAAGCAAGCTAGTACAATATCAGACGTTTAGAAAGCACATTTTTGTAGGACGCAAAGTATTAAATTACCGTTATCGCCAAAATCACAGAAAATATAGACGTGCCCTACAATGGATTGGCGCCCTGTCTAGGGTTGTTCCTAACTTGCGCCCAGTGTTGCCGGCTAGGCACCGGCTTTCCCACAATCCTGATTAGGATTAAGTGGATAAGAAAGTGAATGAACGTGATAATGGCCAGCTTTATTAGTCAGTTACCTGTGACGCAAACATCCTGCTTGGTAGAGAATAAAACTCACTAGAAACTCGTTTGTCCTGAGGGAATTTAATTACAAGCCAGATGCAAGAATTTTATTACTGAGGAGATGTGTAATCATTCAATCTCAGACAACCCCCTCATATACTAATCCTGTCTGTTTAGGGCTGAAGAATAATACACAAATTGGCCAGACTAAACAATTACGAGATCTAAAACACTTGTTATTATTTTACCAGAACTCTTTGTTAAACTCTTGCAGCTGATTATTCGCTGGTTCTTATGCATACATCTAAACCCAGCTCTTAATCCGGTGGAAACATGGACTGGCTGAAACATGCATCAGCTCCAACACTAATGCCATGTCAGTGGAAAAGGGCATGAATCACATGTCTCATACATGCATGAGCAAACTAAAGCTCTTTTGGTTTCAGACAGGTTCCACCTTTTTAAACTCACTGTATTTCTGTATACTGCTATACATTGTATAACAGAGCAATCAAACCTGCAGATGTAGTCGGGCTGAACTGATTACATTAAACTACCCTGTATGTGTGTCCATGTAAATCCCGGCACGTCGGTGCTGGGTGAATAATCAGAAGTGCACATGAAGCAGCAGGACAGAGCGCCTGGCCAGATCAGGAACCCTTCAAGCTAGTGTTAAATTTCATTCCTTGGTCTCACGCCATGCAGTCCAGCTCCACTTACCATTTAAGAATGGAAATTCAAAACCAGCCATGCCGCTAAGAGAGGGTGCGAGGCTGTGATGGACCCTTAATTGCCCTATAATGAGCCCTTTCGAGGGTGTTTATGGCAGCGGTATGAGTTTATGACCAACACACTCATGGAAGCACAACCCTGTGTGTTCTGACTGAAGACACACAAAGCCTTTAAGCACTGCTTATGAAAACACTGCTCATATTTGCATGCTCACAAAAGTGTGAACATGACTGAGAGGGGAAAAAAAATTTAAACAGTACATGAAAGCCAATACAGTGACTACATTCATTTATATGAATATAGTCGAATTCATTTATTCACTACAATACTATCCTGTATTCATCAAATACATTTGTATATGAAGATTATTTCCTGTGGAACTGTGGTAGCCTAGTGGGTAAGGTACTGGACTGTGGACCAGAAGGTCCAGGGTTCAAATCCCACCTCTGTCAAGCTGCCACTGTTGGGTCCTTGACCAACAATTGCTTGGATTGTAAGACTATCAGTTGTAAGTCGCTCTGGATAAGGGCGTCTGCTAAATGCTGTAAATGTAAATGTAAACGCATCCACTTTACAATGATACCACACAACTGATCGTGGAATATCTAGGCAGGAAGAAATTTCATGATCTAACTTGATGGCATATTGCAGTACCACACTCGAATACAGTGAGCTCTTTAGAACGACCCATTCTTTCACAAATGTTTGTAAAGCCAGACTGCATGGCTAGGTCATTGATTTTATACATCTGTGGAAACTGGCACGAATGAAACACCTGAATTCAATGATTATGAGTTGTGTCCCAATACTTCTGTCCATATAGTGTATAATGGTCCTCACCTTGCCAATACTCAAACCGGGGAAGCTCAGCATCAGAAACCAGTGCTCTACAACTCTATTCGGACAGCTAAACTGGTGCCTGAAGGACCACAAGAAGCATCTGGTGGGGAAAGAGAGGACACAAAGAAGAGACTCAGAAATTCTGGTCTAGGGACATGACCGAAGGAGGACAGAGGGAGCATGGGCCTGGCTCTACCCAAGTTTGCGATCACCAACCGGGGGTGATTGACACAGACCAGGGGTGTCTCCTGTCACAATCTTGTTTTGCAAGGCAGGCAGCGAACTGTGATCATACACATCCCCATATACAGTGGGGTCCAAAAGTCGCTAGTAAAAAGTCATGTTTGGAACATTTTTGAGAAGGACTGATTGCAACAGGAAAATGACCCAAAACACACCTTAAAGCTTTACTGCAACTACTTGAAGACCCAAGAAGATGTAGAGTGCTGACTGTCATGGATTTTTGCTCCAAAGTCTCCTGACCTATACCCCATAGGGCTCTTAAGGGGGCACTTGAAGACAGAGAAAGTCAAGCATTCAGTAGCATCAAAAGATGCTCTATGGTATATTGTGAAATCAAGCTGGAATAACATTGATCACCAGACTGTGCACAAACTCCATTGCAGCTCGAGTGCCCACTGTCATAACAGCGTGGTTCCTAAACGCTTCCACTTTTCAATAATACCACTCGTAATTGATCATGGAATATCTAGCTGGGAAGAAATTTCAACCCATTCTTTCACAAATGTTTGTAAAGGCAGAGTGCATGGTTAGGTGATTGATTTTATACACCTGTGGAAACTGGACTGAACGCAACACCTGAATTCAATGATTAAGAGATGTGTCCCAATACTTCTGTCCATATAGTGTACATCTTTAGACCATTTCTCAAACTCTTCACAACATGACGAGTCAGCTCCAGACTGCAAACGATGAGCACACATGGGCACAACTGGCCATGTCTGAGGGAGGGAGGCCGGGTAAGAGTGCAACAGCAGCTCCTGCCATGCCCTGAGATGAACTGGCACCCATTCCAGTACCTGGATAAGCTTCAGGCCCCTGTGACCCAGACTAGGACATGCAGGCATAAAAGAAAAAACTAAATGCCCAGTGACCAGTTTCAGCTGAGTGATCTATTGGATTGAACTTTTAAAAACCCTTCTACAAGTAACCTGGACAAGCAATCATCTTTTTTATTAGGAACCATATCAACATACTGTCAACAGGAAGTTTAGCAAGGAAGACAATTTCCAATCCAAGTATTTTTTTTGTTCAATGTGCTGTTAGAAATGCAGTTTTAGCTTCTACTAATACAGCATATAAGAAGATTATGAATGAGTTCTGATGGCTTCAGTCCATTTTGGTCCTTGCATCAGTCATGAACAGTAAAGCTTGGCTAAAAGTGTGTGGTTTTCAATAGCAGGTTTTCACACTGACATTGCAACACTGTTGACATCATACATCCTTACCAACTGTATTTTTTTAGCAGACATCCATGTATTTCTAACTAACAACGTGTGATACAAAATATATTTACAAAATTCTGACCACAAACCATGGGACCTGGCTGTTCTCTTCTAAAACACGGCCAAGTCTATAAACACTGTAATTATGGCCTTGATAGGGATGTTAAAGTATATTTAAGTGAGTGTTCTGAGGGATTCAGTCATGGAGAGATTTCAGTAAGCTAGCTGCCGAGACACGCAAAACACTTGCTTTGCAAAATTCATGGTTGGACACACTTATCAGAGGACACACTCTATAATCTTCCACAGATCATGTCTAAAGCAACATGCTAATTCAACTTTTTTTTACTGAAGTAAGGCATTTCTTGGCTTCGCCGTCTAGCCTCATGCTCTAATCTGAAGCACTCAGTGCAGTTTTTTTATGACCATTATAAACACAACTGGTGTGAAAGCAGACAAGGACTGAGTTCAGGTAGAGTCAGGGATGACGTGTTTGTCCACAAATTTATAAACCTTGGGCGGAGCTCGAATCGGGCCAAACAATGCACACACAGTTCAGAAGCCTGGCCGGGGAGTGGTGAACCTCTCAGTAAACATACATGCCAAGTGAAAACACTGAGAAGCTCTTTGTTTGGGTCTTGGTGACTGGTACTGAAACGCTCAAGTCAGAATTTTAACTTTCAAGGCTAAATAAACTACAAATAAACGATAAATAAGATCAATAATGAGATATTTCACTTCCTCATTAAAAGAGTTGCACTTATCCAATAAAACTACAGGTCACTCTGGCAGACCTGCCACGTACATACTCCATGCCAGCAATAAACTGTTCTAATTCCTGTTTACATGACTGACTAGAGGGCGGCTCGGTGGGTAACACTGTTGCCTCACAGCGAGAAGTTCCTGGGTTCGATCCCAGGTGGAGAGGGGTCTGGGTCCTTTCTATGTAAAGTTAAGTTTGCATGTCCTGCCTGTGTCCATGTGGGTTTACTCGGTGTACTCTGGTTTTCTCCCACAGCCCAGAGACATGCTTTAGGTTACATGCTTACAAAAACCCCTAGTTAACTGATTACGCTAAAGTCATTATCCTTATAATTAAGGTTTTTAACCTTCTTATATATTCTTATAACCCATTTATTACCTACACAGATTAATTAGCTGTTGTTGCACAGCAGTTCTAAGACACATACAGTTGTGGTCCAAATTACTGGCACCCCTGAATATTAAGAACAACATGTAAAAAATGAATTCAGTCATTCATTTTTTGACCGCTTAATCCTGATCAGGGTTGTGAGAAAGCCGATGTCTAGCCAGCAGCACAGAGTGCAAGATAGGAACAACCCTAAGCAGGACGCCAATCCATTGTAAGACACAGACATACACCCAAGGGGCATTTTAGAGACACCAATTAGCCTAACACACGTATTTGGACTGTGGGATAAAACCAGGGTGCCCGGAATAAACCAACATGGACAAGAGGAGAACATGCAAACTCCACACAGAAAGGACCCAGACCACTCATCTGGAATCAAACCAAGGACCTTCTCGCTGCGAGGTAACAGTGCTACCCACCAAGCCACCGTGTCGCCACACATGTAAATATCCCCTGAAATAAAGTGTCTCATTAAACCTTTGAGATATATAAAGACAAGATTTGCATTTCTGGTGGAACAACTTCAAAAGGGAGCACTACAAAAAGGTAAGCAGAAAGCCTAAAATGAGGAAATCTCTCTGGGTGCAACAGTGGTGCAACAGTGGTAAAACAGTGGTAAAAATATGAGAAAACAAGTAAACCTGGGAAAGACGTCAGTGATGTTGTGACATTTTACCTTGCCAAGAATATGATGTACACAAAAAAAGGTCAAAAACAAGTTTTTCGTTGTGACATAACATCCTATGTACACAAAATACAGACATAAATTTTAATAAAAACTACTGCAACCATTATTTGCAATTACTAGTTCAGCATCTTATTTATTTATTTTATTTTATGATGGCAGTAAAAGTGTTTTGAAACGGTTTACATTTCGCTGAAGTGCACTTTAATAAAGTTTGTTTAATAAGGTTATACTACCCTATGTTCTTTTGTTGGGCTAGACTTTCATTAGTAGACACAGGATGTTGCAGCATACGGTACTGTATACTGTCTAATCACTATATTTTACTTAACAAATATTTAAAGATTCCCATGTTAATTGCTTATTTACAGTATGGCAAAAAGTATTTAGTCAGCCACTGATTGTGCAAGTTCTCCTACCTATAAAGATGAGAGAGGTCTGTAATTTTCATCATAGGTACACTTCAACTATGAGAAACAAAATGAGAGAAAAAAAATCCAGGAAATCACATTGTAGGATTTTTTAATAATTTAATTGTAAATCATGGTGGAAAATAAGTATTTGGTTGGTCAATAAATTTTGGTTCAACTTACATACTTTGTTGTAACATAACCTTTGTTGGCAATGACAGAGGTCAAACATTTCCTGTAAGTCTTCACCAGGTTGGCACACACTGTAGCTGGTATTTTGGCCCATTCCTCCATGCAGATCTCCTCTAGAGCAGTGATGTTTTGGGGCAACACAGACTTTCAACTCCCTCCACACATTTTCTATGGGGCTGAGGTCTGGAGACTGGCTAGGCCACTCCAGGACCTTGAAATGCTTTTTACTTCGTTGCCCGAGCAGTGTGTTTGGGATCATTGTCATGCTTTAAGACCCAGCCACGTTCCATCTTCAATGCTCTCACTGATGGAAGGAGGTTTTGGCTTAAAATCTTACGATACATGGCCCTGTTCATTCTTCCCTTAACACGGATCGGTCGTCCTGTCCCCTTTGCAGAAAAACAGCCCCAGAGCATGATGTTTCCACCCCCATGCTTCACAGTAGGTATGGTGTTATTGGGATACAACTCAGCATCCTTCTTCCTCCTTTTATACAGATAACGAGGTCAAACAGGTGCCATTAATACAGGTAACAAGTGGAGGACAGAAGAGCTTCTTAAAGAAGTTGTTACAGGTCTGTGAGAGCCAGAAATCTTGCTTGTTTGTGGGTGACCAAATACTTATTTTCCACCATTATTAAATTCAATTAAATTCAATTACAATACAATTAAATTCTTTAAAAATCCTACAATGTGATTTCCTGGATTTTTTTTCTCATTTTGTCTCTCATAGTTGAAGTGTACCTATGATGAAAATTACAGACCTCTCTCATCTTTCTAAGTAGGAGAACTTGTACAATCAGTGGCTGACTAAATACTTTTTTGCCCCACTGTCTGTACTGGTAGTAAATTATTATAGTTTGTTTTTGGTTTTTTTCACTCTAGTGCAATGCATTTTGCTTCTTCTGCCCAGTTGGTCACACAAGAAAATCAATGTTGCAGATCTACAAGAAGCTTAAGAGCAGTCAGAAGTCTGTCATTCACTCGAAAGCTCACTACCTTATCGGCCGAGCTCGTTAGCTCACATTTGGACCAGAGACTCGGTTGATGTGTTTAGAGATTTTTTTTTTTTTGTGCGAGTTCCTCATGTTTGTGTGTATGACTTTCCACTACTTATTTGTAACAAGCTGTAAATGGCAAATAAGTCTATGTGCCTGTCCTACTGTAAAAAAGTACTCATTTGTACCTCTATTCCCAATCAATCCTCGATCTGCTCCTTTCTTGCCTGTGTGATACTTTTGGAATGCAACAAATATTGATGTGTCGCCTACGCTATGGAAAACACAGCTGGCTCAACAAGCGAGCTTCTAACCTTGCACATGCTGATGTTGTGACACGTGGAATTGCACCTGTGCAGAAATATAAACATCAAACGTTCTCATTTTATTAAATGTTTCATACTTCTTTATCTGTTTGTTCTCCTATTCTCTCCCACTGGCTGTTCCTCTTGTTGGGCTTTAATTACTTGGTTGGCAGTGCACACTGATCGATAATAGTTATCAGCATGCTTTAAACTGGTATCGCAACCACAACAGCTGACTGACAACTGGGTCACCGATCAGTGCACATTAACAAGCAGTCACCACTTTCAATCTGACAATAAAACACAGCCTGAGCAACCCACAAAAATGACTATTATTTCTCCTCAAACTATTATTAAGTTAAATGCATATGTTTACATTCAGTGCATAACTCCAGTGCTACACTCAACATGGACTCCTCTCACACAGCCAGTTCTTTAGGCAATACTAGACACTAGACAAAAAGTGAGGACACCATGTTTTTGTTTGTTCTCAAGTAGAGGACTGCACAGAATTGTAGAAATATTCGGTGTGGGCAACAACAAACACAACTCTAAGCAAACACAAAGCAAAAGCCCCTTTCGCACCAAACAGTTCAAGGGATTAATGTGGGAGAAACTACTCCCCACTGAGCTCTCCAGGGAACTACATTCATTCCAATGCTTTTTTTGGATTTGCATTCGCACTGCTGTGTGACGCTGAAGTGATGTAAACTGTGCAGATTTCACTTAGTCGTTCAAAATCATGTTGTACCTCCTCCATCGCATATAGGCTCAGTAAAGTACTGTCATTTGTCTGTGTTTTTCCCCAATTTAAGCAGTGGCATGTGGTCAGACCTGTCTAACCCTTCAGAGAAGGGGTACCGTATTTTCCGGACCATAAAGCGCACCGGATTATAAGACGCAATATCAACGATCGACTGCTAACAAATCTATTTTCATACATAAAGCGCACCGGGTTATAAGGCGCATTAAATGAAACAAAACTCTTAAGTTCCGTCGGAAGGCTCAGTTTGGTCTTTACCTGGCGCCAGGGTGTCTTCTTGCTTCCTCCACTTCCGTACCATTTGATTCGTTAATGTTGAATTCTCTCACAGCTGCTCTATGTCCCATGTTGTTACTGCGTGACTGATAGCGTTGTGTTTTGAAATCCGCTTCGAAAATGAATGAATGAATGCACGTACCCTAATGCTGAAGCCACATGCCTGTCACGCCGGCGGTGGATTCCCCCCCGCACCGCCCAGAGAGCGTCGTCGCCCGAGGTTTAGGTCGCTCAGTTTCCGGCAATCGGCCTCTTTAGAAGGCGCATTCATTCCAGTTGTGTTTGAAATCCGCTTCGAAAATGAATGAATGAATGCACGTACCCTAATGCTGAAGCACATGCCTGTCACGCCGGCGGTGGATTCCCCTCCGCACCGCCAGAGAGCGTCGTCGCCCGAGGTTTAGGTCGCTCAGTTTCCGGCAATCGGCCATCTTTAGAAGGGCATTCATTCCAGTAACGCTTTGCAAGGTCTCGTCGGTTTCACTGCGGTTCCGAGCGTTTGTTTGTGCATTTCTAGTATAGTCTTCTACGGTATCGACCCCGTTGTTTTCGGCAACGACTCCGGTTTTGTTCACCCCTTTATTGATTGACGCACGGCTTTGATTGGATATTATGGTTTTCGACTTTGGCGTGTTTCTGGACTTCGAGTTTGTGTAAATCTGGAAATAAACCTGCACCTGATTCCTGCATCCTTGAGTGAGTGTCGTTACAATACCGTATTACTCCGCGATGCTGCGCACTACGTGGCCGTAAGCTCCGTAACTTACCAAGGCCGTGAAAGCACAACCAGAATTAATTCATACATTAGACGCACCGCATTTTAAGGCGCACTGTTGATTTTTGAGGAAGTTAAAGGATTTTAAGTGCGCCTTATGGTCCGTAAAATATTAAATAAATATTTATGTCATGAATAAAGTACAATCAAAAACATATTCCCATTCAAAATGCTACTCTTGGTTGCTATAGGATGCATATCTGACTGAGTGCTACTAAAGAATCACAACTGTTCATTAGAGTGACTCCTGTCTACGTGTTTGCATGACCCTATTGATTATATCTTGAAAGGTTCGGTAGTGCGTGTCTTAACACAACAACAAGATATCTGACTAATCAGAGTTATGATTTTCCATACGAGGGCTTGGCCACAGTGATCTGGACCCTTCTGAGCACACTGAAGAAGATGCTGCATATTCGTCATTCATAGATAACCGTCACTCTCTGTGCGCCTGCTAATTTAGCTAGGTAACATCAAATTTCGACTTGCAAGGAAACTTGTAATAATTGTCATTGTATATGTTGTCGTACACACAGAGTCACGTTAGGATCTTGAGTCCTCGGCGGGAAAGTCCTTGGGAGGCACGAGCTTGAAAGAGCTGGACTCCAGCATGGTACGTATGTAGTGTGAGCGCGATTTGCGCCCGGGCGTGATTGACGATGACGTAGCCACTGTTCACTGTGGTCTGTGACTGAGGTGAACGTCTGTGACGTGGGACTGTGGTAGCCTAGTGGTTAAAGTACTGGACTCTGGACCAGAAGGTCCAGGGTTCAAATCCCACCTCTGCCAAGCTGCCACTGTTGGGTCCTTAAGCAAGGCCCTTAACCCACAATTGCTTGGATTGTAAAACTGTACCAATTGTAAGTCGCTCTGGATAAGGGTGTCTGCTAAATGCTGTAAATGTAAATGTAAGGTGAATTGTTTACTTGAGGTTTGGGCTGATGAAAGCATAACGATTCAACTAGACAAGAAACAAAGCAGTAATGTTTCATGCTCCAGCGCAGAAAACAGTGGCAGCTGACCCAGTAAAAATCTTCTTACACGCAGCACGAAAAGCCGAAAATCAGTGCGCCACACAGTCAGTACATTTATTAAAAGGCTTATTAGGGCTGTGAGTCTGTGCGCAAAAAGTGAAAAAAACACATAGTAAGTAGAAACATCAAGTCCGCTGTGGAGCACGAGAAGCCGAGACACAGTGAGCTGCATAATCAATGCCCTTGTTAGGCTATAATGCATGTTAGGGCTGTGTGTCAGCGTGCACAAAACGAAACCAAAGAAAACCACAAAAGTATGTGATTACTCGATCACATATTTACAACCATGAAGTGTGCTGTGTGAGGGGGTATCATGATGATGAAGCGTGCCGGAGCGCGTTTCACTGAACCTAGTGTGAGCAGGAGCCAGGGTGTGAATGGGGAGGGGGGACGAACACGTTCTGGCGCGGTTCAAGGCCACCGTGCTCCGTGAGTACACCCTTTAGTGTGCGTCTTTAAGTGCAAAGGTCTGTTGTGTACCGGTGTACTTGTATATGTAAACATGAGAAAGGAACTTAATATTGAACTCAATATAGGTGTTTCTGTCTGGACCAAGCAGTACACACTTGTGTCAGTACGTCTACACTACTGTATTTTTCGGACCATAAGGCGCACTTAAAATCCTTTAACTTTCTCGAAAATCGACAGTGCGCCTCAAAATGCGGTGCGCCTAATGTATGAATTAATTCTGGTTGTGCTTTCTGACCTAGAACCGATTGTAGATGGTACACGGCGCTCATAAATCTGTCAAAATGTTTTAGCACGGCCTTGGTAAGTTACGAAGCTTACGGCCACTTAGTGCGCAGCATCGCGGAGTAATACGGTATGTGCTTCAGCATTAGGGTACGTGCATTCATTCATTCATTTTCGATTTCAAACACAACGCTATCAGTCACGCAGTACAACATGGTCATAGAGCAGCTGTGAGAGAATTCAACATTAACGAATCAATGGTACAGAAGTGGAGGAAGCAAGAAGACGCCCTGCGCCAGGTAAAGACCAAACTGAGCTTCCGAGGAACTTAAGAATTTTGTTTCACTTCATGCGCCTTATAACCCGGTGCGCTTTATGTATGAACATATACCCGCTAGCAGGCGATCGTTGATATCGCGCCTTATAACTTTCACGCTTTATAGCCCGAAAAATACGGTAATCATCGCAAACTAAAGTTCCCATACGCCGAGAAAAGACTAAATAGGAGCTAAAAAGTCCTCATACACGTCATTCTAAGAACTACAATCGATCCCAGTTCCTGCGGTGTGAACTTGGGGGAAAAAGGGGCCACAGTTCAAAGAGCTATGATGAAGCTCCTCTAGTGTACATAAGCCTGAGCCAGTCTGTCCCTGATGATTGACAGGTACAGGCAATTAGGAGGAGACAGGTCTCCTTTCGAAACACGTAAATATGCTTTTTGCCCGATATGAACATTGTAGGATGCATTTCTCTCAAGCCCTTTGTAATTCAATTTGAGACTGACCTTCTTTCCAAGGTTTATCAACGCCATCAGTCCAGAGCTTCCGGATCCAGTACCTTTCTCACAACCTGTAAACGTCTTACTGAAAATGATCTATAAACAAGCTGAGGTTTGAAAGCCATTCATGTTAGAAAGAAGAGAGATAAAGTGCAATTATTTATGTAAATTCACATGCAGGTATGCATCGTTTAACAAACGCATTACATTCTGTGAAACAGGTCGTTGGATGGAAATGGTCATTGCTCGGACATTACCATAGTCACATAGTCTCTGTATCCTACTGTAATGTAAACAAAGGGTATTTACATGTAATTGCATGTAAATGATACATAAATGCATCAGAGATACCACTGAAAACACAGGTGACTGATTGAGAGATTGAAACAACTGATACTTTTGTTTGATGGACTGTATTACAAACAACACGGAAGACCAGCCAGATAAAAGAGAGACTCGACGAGTGAATGTGAACCAGTTTATATAGCTATGGGTTAGAGAGAATATACAGGTAGTGAGGGGACAAACAAAGCAGTACTACTTACAATGCTACAAGCGCATACACTTATGAACACCATAGTCACTGTGTCTAACTAATATAGATGTAACCCTGCTCTTGTCAGGAATAGCCATTGATGTTGATGCAATGTTAAATAAACACACAATCAAACGACTGAGCAGAGGGATCTTACTTATGGGCCCAACAACGACAACTTGGCAGAGCCGGGACCTGAATTCACAGTCTTCTGATAAGCATTTCAGTCTTAACCACTGAACCATCATGGCAGCTTCTGTAATTCATGGATTCAATTTTGAAGCCATCCAAATATCCCAAGTGTGACCAAGTTTATTTAAGCATCTGTCTGTCTTATTCACACGTTTCACTTTCCACGTGACTGACTTCGGGAATGTGCACAGAGACCATTCCACGAACAACGTCTGTGAATCTGACATACATTTACATACACAAATGTCACTGGTGGGTGTGGTTCAACGAAGATCACGCTAGCTCACAAGACTAGAAAAACTATGCGAGTCGAAGTGTTGAGAAACACAAATTGGTGTGAAGCAAGAAAAAGGGCACAGAAAGGAAACATCTACCGTATTTTCCGGGCTATAAAGCGCACCGGGTTATAAGGCGCATGAAATGAAACAAAACTCTTAAGTTCCGTCGGAAGCTCAGTTTAGTCTTTACCTGGCGCAGGGCGTCTTCTTGCTTCCTCCACTTCCGTACCATTGATTCGTTAATGTTGAATTCTCTCACAGCTGCTCTATGTCCATGTTGTACTGCATGACTGATAGCGTTGTGTTTGAAATCCGCTTCGAAAATGAATGAATGAATGAATGCACGTACCCTAATGCTGAAGCACATACCGTATTACTCCGCTATGCTGCGCACTACGGTGGCCGTAAGCTTCGTCACCTACCAAGGCCGTGCTAAAACATTTTGACAGATTTATGAGCGCCGTGTACCATCTACAATCGGTTCTAGGTCAGAAAGCACAACCAGCATTAATTCATTAATTTAGAAGCACCGTATTTAAAGGCGCACTGTCGATTTTTGAGAAAATTAAAGGATTTTAAGTGCGCCTTATGGTCCGAAAAATACAGTAATTGCTTGTCTTTGCTGTGAACAGGTCCTTCAATGGCTACAATTAGAGGTAGCCTAATGATCCGGTATTAATCGGATTAATAGCTAATATTAACAGTTCATGTGTACGCCTCATTTGGAATGACCTGCATGAGGACAATCTGAATGGAATTCCTACCCGACTGAACGAGGTGGGCAATCCTTCAAATAATCCGTTAAATAGAAGAATAATAGCCATGTCAGCTTCTGCATCCAATTACATTTCCAATCGGGCTACGTGAGTACATTCTGCACATGCACAATTAAGCCATAACACGTGCTGTGCTAATTCAACATTATGGGTGTAACAATCCATCTCTGGAGGAAAGTTTATGCTTCAAATTTTACATGTCTCTCAAAGAAGTCAGAAGCAGGATGGAAACCAAAAAGTTCTAAATGATCTCTTCAAACAAATATTTAAGCAATTAAACACTGGGGGGTTCTCATCATCATAGATGTAACACTGTTGCATGAAAAATTCTAACTCCTCCCTCCGGTTAATACACTATATGAACAAAAGTATTGGGACACCTATGCATTAAAGCTTCAAGAGTTTTTAAGACATCCTATTCTAAATCTATAGGTATTAATATCGAGTTGGTTCCCCTTCTGCAGCTATAACAGCTTCCACTCTTCTTGGAAGGCTTTCTACAAGATTATGCCATGCCTTTATATACCATGCTTTATACATTTGGGCACAGTCATGCTAGAACAGAAAAGGGTCTTCCCCAGACTGTTCCCATTGCATGGCTAGGTGTGAGATTTTATACACCTGTGGCAGTGGAGCCAAATGAAACACCTGAATTTAGTGATTAAGAGGTGTGTCCCAATACTTCTGTCCATGCAGTGTATACACATTTAAAATACATTTTGCTGAACCCACCAGAATTGTAAACATATTAAAAACAAGGACAGTGACTGATAACTCTGGTAACATGCCGAACCACCAGTAGCTCCTCGTTACAGACCGACAAGACTCAAGTAATTCTTGCTGCTATAATAATATTTTTCCACTAAATGGTGTTCCATGTATAGGTGTAGCTTTGGATCAGATTATTTTTAGAGTGAATATAAATGGAGATTTTTTTTAGGTTGTTGACTTGAGGGTATATACTCTAAACTGTTTGGTCTGAATCTGCAATCGGAATAATTTCCTCTGCATGTAAACACAGTCTTTGTCAGTTTGAGAACAATTTGAAAGAGTTCGATGCTTTAGTGTTCAGTGAGTTTTCCATGGTGCGATGGCCACTAACAACTGTAAATAGGTTGTGATCCCACACAATTTTTTTTTTCTTTTTGCAGTTGGAACTCACGGCCTTCACTTTCTACCACTTTCTAACCACTTTAAAACATTTGTACACATTCTGACGTCACTTTTTAGAGTCAGGGTTGTGGCAGTTCAGACACATAACACAAGGTGTAGGCCTTAGAATGCCCTGGATGGGACACAGAGGCCAAGTAATGTCTGCCCCACCCAGGAACAACAGCCAGGAATCAAACCCTGGCCATGGCAGTGCTGGCCTAGCATTCTAAACACAACCTCTGACCAGAACCAGGGAGGATATTGCAAGAAATGGAAAATAAGCAGGTTAGCACCACCAGTGCTGTTTCCTGAAAAGACTATGGATATGAGATTAGTGTCTTTAAAGTGGTGCACAATTTCATTCACTTGAAGTACATAAAATATGCAGGAGAAATCCTAACTGGTGTAAAACTCAATTACTATAATGCAAAGAGGTCTGAGTGTAGGATTCAAAGAGTGTGGAAGATGGAGCGAGAAGTAAAGCAACCACAGCATGACAGAACAGCCAACTGAAACATTTGCTGTGGCCAGAGCCAGACGTTCACTATATTAATCAATTCTAATGAGTTTGTTCTAACCGATCTGTATTTGATTCATGTGGGACATACCATGGTGTGATCAGACACGTATTTACAAGTTGAAAAACGCAACCGTTTCTCTACAAATTCTATTTTTGAGTTTGTCAAGTAGTCACTGAAAAGTGAGAACAAAAAAAATAACAAAAAGAAAAACACACAACAACAACAACAACGTTGGACATAGCTAAATGTACAAGATATAATCAAGGGGAGATTACAAAGGTTTCAGCAACAACTCAAACAACTGTCCATTTAACACTAAACCTCTGCCAGGCAAATCGGTCTCAAATCTTAGACCCAAGTTGTAATGTGTGTGTACTTTGCAAATTACAGATGACCAAACATGATTTGCTTAAAGTCAGAATTGCTGGCATACCCACATTGGTCACTGCATTACATGGCAAGGCTGTATACATGGAGAAGGGTGTGGCAGTCAAGCGTTAGCATCTCCTTGTTTTCACACAGACCACAGACCATTCATTCATTCCTTCATTCAATTTCTATACTGTTTAAACCAATTCAATTCATGCAGACACACTAGCATGCACGATAAGTGGCCGAGCTGGGATGTGAAAACAGGCAACAAACTGTCAGGCAATAACATTTACATGTACAGCATTTAGCAGACACCCTTATCCAGAGCGACTTACAATTGGTGCAGTCCTACAATCCAAGCAATTATGGGTTAAGGGTCTTGCTCAAGGACCCAACAGTGGCAGCTTGGCAGAGGTGGGATTCCATAGTCCAGTACCTTAAACGCTAGGCTATCACAGTCTCTTATAACACACCATGCCAGCAGACAGACCACATACACTGGTAAAAAAAAACACTAAGTGAGTACTGAGAGAGAGAAGTGTCTCAGGAATAATTCTACTGCACTTAATTGTTCTGATTGACAAACCCACCATAATATTGAAGAGTCATTTTAGAGTACAGTGGTGCTTGAAAGTTTGTGAATTTTCTATATTTCTGCATAAATATGATCTAAAACATCATCAGATTTTCACACAAGTCCTAAAAGTAGATAAAGAGAACTTCGTTAAACAAATGAGACAAAAATATTATACTTGATCATTTATTTATTGAGGAAAATGATCCAGCATTACATATTAGTGAGTGGCAAAAATATGTGAACCTTTGCTTTCAGTATCTGGTGTGACCCCCCTGTGCAGCAATAACTGCTACTAAACGTTTCCTGTAACTGTTGATCAGTCCTGCACACCGGCTTGGAGGAATTTTAGCCCATTCCTCCGTACAGAACAGCTTCAGCTCTGGGATGTTGGTGGGTTTCCTCACATTAACTGCTCACTTCAGGTCCTTCCACAACATTTCGATTATATCAGGACTTTGACTTGGCAACTCCAAAACATTAACTTTATTCTTCTTTAACCATTCTTTGGTAGAACGACTTGTGTGCTTAGGGTCGGTGTCTTGCTGCATGACCCACCTTCTCTTGAGATTCAGTTCATGGACAGATGTCCTGACATTTTCCTTTTGAATTCTCTGAGACAATTCAGAAATCATTGTTCCATCAGTGATTGCAAGCCGTCCTGGCCCAGATGCAACAAAACAGGCCCAAAACCATGATACTACCACCACCATGTTTCACAGATGGGATAAGGTTCTTATGCTGGAATGCAGTGGTTTCCTTTCTCCAAACATAATGCTTTCTTTTAATCCAGAAAGTTCTATTTTAGCCTCATCCATCCACAGAACATTCTTCCAATAGCCTTCTGGCTTGTCCACGTGATCTTTAGCAAACTGCAGATGAGCAACAATGTTCTTTTTAGAGAGCAGTGGCTTTCTCCTTGCAACCCTGCCATGCACACCATTGTTGTTCAGTGTTCTTCTGATGGTGGTCTCATGAACATTAACATTAGCCAATACGAGAGAGGCCTTCAGTTGCTTAGACGTTACCCTGGGGTCCTTTGTGACCTCGCTAACTATTACACTACTTGCCTCTTGGAGTGATCTTTGTTGATCGACCACTCCTGGGGAGGGTAAACAATGGTCTTGAAGTTCCTCCATTTGTACACAATCTGTCTGACTGTGGAATTGGTGGGAGTCCAAAACTCTTCAGAGATGGTTTTTGTAACCTTTTCCAGCCTGATGAGCATCAAAAACTCTCTTTCTGAGCTCCTCAGAAATCTCCTTTGTTCGTCCCATGATACACTTCCACACAAACGTGTGTTGTGAAGAGCAGACTTTGATAGATCCCTGTTCCTTTAAATAAAACAGGGGTGCCCACTCACACCTGATTGGTCATCTCACTGGGACTGAAAACACCTGACTCTAATTTCACCTTCAAATTAACTGCTAATCCTAGAGGTTCACATATTTTTGCCACTCACTAATCTGTAATATTGGATCATTTTCCTCAATAAATAAATGATCAAGTATAATATTTTTGTCTCATTTGTTAAACAATGATCACCACTGTACCTGCATGACTAGAGAATTTACTATAGAATCCTAGAAGCTTCAGAGGAAGAAAAACAAGACTGTGTGAGTGCAGAGTGGATCTATCTGTATTTTATCCGTGCTAAGACATAAGCTTCAACCTGCCAACTCTAACAGTTCCAATCCCAGCTTTCTCATAATGCAGAAATATAGAAAATTCTAAAGGGTTAACAAACTTTCAAGCACCACTGTATATGTTTACGATCATTAATCATAAACCTTAAACGAGTAATTTAAAGGCATTTATAAAAAGTAAAGAAGGCTGAATTGTAAGTTTAGTGGAGAGGTAAGTAAGAGAGCAGAGTTGTTTTGCAGCTGTCAAGGTATTAGACATCTGTCCGCAAGGTCAAGTTCCCACATGGCCAAGCTGCCACTTTTGGGGCCCCAAGTTCTTAACCAACAACTGCCTGGACATTACGCTGTAAGACTGCATCAGCTGTAAGTCACTCTGGATGACAGTGTCTGTTAAATGCTGCAAATGGAAATGTAATGTAATTGTTCTATTGCTGATCGGCATGCACCCCAAAATGTGAATAAGAAGCCAACTTCAGCCTCTTCTCTGCTATGACACACCAAACACTTCCCAGTTCATGTTACATTTAACTTATGATGGATTTGTCAGAACATATCCCCTTCAGGGAGCACCTGTACAATACAACTCCATTAATGCATACAGTATACGGTGTAGATTTTCTGGGGGTCTGGACTGGATTCATTCAACTTACATAATTCATTATTGGGAAAAATTAGCTTGGTACTCATCGTTGTCGGTTCTCAATAAGCCTTTTGGAATTCATTAACAATGAGAACTGAGATACCTCTGTATACAGGAATCAGGATTTTTGGCTAAAGACATACCACAAATCCAGAGTTTTAATCACTGCTGTGAACCAGTCTGTCTCGCCTGGACTGTTACTGCATTTGTAATGTCAGTCCACCGCTTGATGTCATATGCAGTGCCTTCGAAAGAACGAGCTCAGACAAAACTCCACTGTTCAAGCAACTGCTGGACTGAGTTCAATCCTTACACAGAGAAACCTACTATTTCAGTCTTGTTTTTAAAGGTAATCCAGTTTCCGCTGGGTGTATGCAATCGGACATCCGCTCTCTAATAAACAAGCAGTCACACAGTTTTCCATTTACAGTCAAATAAACTTTATGAGCCATTTCAATCTGGCTTTAGAACTAGACAAAGTCCGGACACTGCTTTGAAGAGGGTTGAGAACAAGCTTGTCAGCAGACTCAAGTTCTTATACTGTTTGACTTCAGTGCTGACTTTGATGCTTTGTTAAGCTTTCTTACTGGATCTGATGAAAAAATGGCTGAAAATATTGGCAACTCTGCTCACCTAGGATAAATCCTACCCTCTCTGACTGCTGTCAGTTCGTCCTCTTTGATAAAAATAAACCTCATTCTGTGCACTCGGGTGGCACAGCAGTCATTAGCCCACAACCACAGCTGGAGTCGCTTGTGTGCTGCCGCCGACCAGGCCAGGTGCTGAACACATACAACAAGCCGTGAACCAGGGTGGGAAGGTCTGACGACAGATCACCTCACCGCCGGTGCAACAGCAGCCCGTCAGGAAACAGAGGTGCCGGCAAACATGGCCAACGGACACATCAAGATTAGTTGCTTCCATCATGCCAATTCATTCTCACTGAGAAGCACTTGCTTTTCCATGACCCTCCTCCCTCGGTCAAGGGGTTGCACATGAGGTAGGAGAAATGCTGGAATTAGGCAAATCAAACTGGGGAAAAAATAAATAAATCTCTGATTCTGCATGAGTCTGTCAAGATGGTCACCAAGGATCCTTTGGATCAACACTGTTCTGGATCTATGACCCAAGTTAGACTTGGTCTTCTCTTGTGCCTTTTTACTGGATTGTATTCCGACAAGAATCTATTTGCAACTAATAGTCAAATGTGTCTCCAGTCAACCAGATTCAATTTGATTGCTGTATCAAGTAATATGGCATAATATGTAGGTCAGCTCATAACACTGGACTCCCAACCTCCTGTGTTGTTGCAATTTTTTTTTATATATATAAACAGGCACTATAACAAATCAGGTATTCATTTCTGTGAAACAGGACGTTAATTGAAATGGCTTTTTTCTGGGCATTTCCTTAGTCACACAGTCTTTTTATGCTACTGTAATGTAAATATAAAGGGTATTTTCACAAAAAAAATTGGACAAATGATACGTAAATGCAACAGAGATACCTCTGAAAACGAGTCAGGCCCTGCCATCCATACAGCATCTGAAGCCTGATGTTATTTATAGATCACTCCCTCCAGGAAATACACAAAACAATGGTTCTTCAGTTACTGATGGACTTATTGCACTCCACATTCATCAAATCCACCATCGGACTGTTCAAATACATGACCATGTACAATCACACACTATTCAAAATATAAACACACATGATGGAACATAAACACACCTCGCAGACCGCACACAACCATGAGGGAATGAGCTCACTCAAAGAAACACTAATGTCCAGAAAAGGCAATGCAATATCACCTTCAAACACTTTAAACCTTTATGCAGGTAAATCCAGCGTGGTGCTACTAGTAGGAACTCACAGCGGTAAAATGACTGGCACCCTGCACTTCTAGGTATACTTGGGTCAAGCCGACACAGCACTTGCAGTATTAAGCAAAGTACAGACTTTTCCATTTCACATCTCTGCTTGGCGGAGAACGTTGCGACACCTAAAAATGTCCATGTCCAGCACAGAACGCCACGTAATTTGACATACAGAGCTAAAAGATAAGACAGATTTTTATTTCATGTTATAATTTGTTACAATCATTAAGACCTCTTCATTAAAGTGAAAAGACCTTGATCTGGTTGTTAAAAGGAGCTTAGCTGTCCTGATTCTTTTGTTTTGTTTGGTGGGTTTATTTTAGTGTCTGTCGAAATTGCTAAGAACAATGGAAGTTTCTTGTGCTTACTAGCTACATGGATCATGTGGGGATTTGCAGTCAAATGGGTCTTGGAGAGACAAGTACGTTTCCACTTGTTTAATATATGGCAACAATGCACCTCAAAAGTCCTGCAGAACTGGTTTCAGAAAGCAGATTCAAAGCAGATATAGTGCATTTGAGTGCATTTACACACATTCTGTGACTTATCCAGACACAATCCTGATATTCAAGACACATAAAACGACCTTATGGAAGATCTTATTGCCTCTGTGACACGGCATTAAGAACTATGGCCATATTTACAGCATCTTTGCTACCCAAATTTACATCTACTGCTGTTGTACACTCCAACTGAGTAAAATAAGGACTTGGGAACAACAGAATTTCCATCAGCTAAACTGGTTAAAGAGAGGGGTAATCTCAAAGTCAGGCATTTTAATCTCCGTCATTCAGATTTCACCTTTAGAGCATAACCTTGGAGTCACTGTTGATAGTCAGTTGACATTTAACACTCAGTGAAACATTTCTTAATCATCCTTCCTCGAGGCTTCGGCCTTTCCTTTCAGCATCTGGTGCTGAGAAGCTTTGCAGGATGGACGACTGCAGATCCCTTTTTGCCCTTTGCTGGTCTATCTATGAAATCCTTACATATATTTCAGCTCCTGCTCCTATTACCTCGGAGGTTGTAAAACCACACCGAGTTCCTATGCATGTATGCACTGACGTTATTTTGAATATACAAAGTGTTTCATGGCACAGGTCCGGACTGCCTGTAATTGGGTGCAGTATTACATTCCCTTCCGTTCTCGAAGCTGTTAGTTCTCTCACTGTACAACAGCCTCAGAGTGAATTTAAATCAATGTAGGGATGAGCACCAGGCAGCAATGACTGGCTGTAACAGAGAGGGAAGGCTGGTCAGGGCATCTTTAGTTGATATCCCTCCCCTCTACCATCTCTGGGTAAAAGTCCCACCTGCTCTACATGAGGTTTTGGTATCTGAGTAAAGCAATGCCCGGATGATCTAGAAATGCTGCAGTATAAATGGTGTAGCAAAATGTTTTTCTACCGTCAGATAGGGGTGTGTGATACTGACAAAAAAGATTTTCATATTTTCTGTGATTTTGTCAACAACGACAATTAGAAGCTACTTCTTATTAAAGGACTCAAAAGTTATTTGATCCCATCTCTCTTAACCGAATGAATTGCATCTCTTTCACAAATAACTGGTGACAGCATTTATATCTTGGCAAACGTCACAGCTGGCACAACGCAGTGAGGCAGGTAACATTGTCCTGGCATTCACCAAACCCAAACACTGGCTGTATTCAAAATGGCACACTACAAAGTACTACTAGTGTAGTAGTACCCTATATCACATGATAGAACTTGTTATTGTACTGCATACTACATACAGGGGACAGTATGCAGTACATACTAGTGTAGTATGCAGTAGTGTGCCATTTTGAATACAGCCATTATTTGTCACTCCAGAGTCCAGTAGCGGCATGCTTTACACCACTCCATCTGACACTTTGTGCTTGGTGAAGTAAGGCTTACATGCAGCTGCTCAGCCATGGAAACCCATGCCATGAAGCTTCCGGCGCACAGTTTTTGTGCTGATGTTAATGCCAGAGGAGTTTGGAAATCTGCAGTTATTTAGTCAGCAGAGCGTTGGTGACTTGCATGCACTATGCACTACGCGCCTCAGCACTCAGTGACCCCGCTCTGTTCCTTTATGTGGTCTTGCACTTTATGGCTTAATTGCTGTGGTTCATAAACACTTCCACTTTTCAATATAACTACGCACAGATGTTCTGTGATGTTCTCCTAGATGTTCCACTCGCCATCTAGGAGAGAAGAAGAACTGACTTGTTGCAAATTCAGTGAGCTCTTTAGAACCTTCTAGAAATGTGTGTAAAGGCAGACTGCATGGCTAGGTGCTTGGTTTTATGGACCTGTGGGACTAAATGAAACACCTGAATTCAATGGGTAAGAGGTGTGTCCCAATACTTTTGTCCATATGTCTTGATAGTCAAAACAAACACCTATGTTACTGGCTTATGTACTATACTTTCTATCACAGGTTGAATATGAACTTTTGCTTCTTACAAATAAAGGTTTATCGTATACCATTGCATGTTTCGGCTCACAGGCAGCACATTCCAATCTTGAGCATCTTTTTGAGTGTTGAAGCACTATCTCTGTTTTTGTTTTTAAATATTGCAGTGCATAATGGTTCCCAAACCAGAAAAATCGTGCTAGTGATAGCAGCAGCAAGAGGCAAATCAGGCCTAACATGGTGTTCAACATCCAATTCACATAATGTTTTATTTCATAGACCTTAATGCGGACGTTAAGCAACTCAAGACTGAATTCTGTATTTTATGTATTACATGTTTAATTTTAGTATATTGACCTATTATAGGGTCACAGTGGTCTGGGGCCTAGTCGGACGCATATGGCACGAGACAGGAACCAGCACTAGACAGGATGCCAGCCCATCGGTGGGTGCACACACAGTCACTTTAGAGCTGTCAACTGACCTAGCCTTTGGCTTTGGAATGTGCATCAAAGCTGGTGTACCCAGAGGAAACCCATCCTGATGTGGAGAGAACATACCAACTGCACACAGGTGGAGTCCTGAAACAAGCCGGGGATCGCGGGAGTGCTGAGGTGACAGCGCTAACCACCGCGCCACCATGTGGCTCTTTTTATACTCTTAAGTTTTTTATATATTTTTCACATGTAACATGTAGGCTGCCCAACAAAGTAGGAACCCTTGTCTTGATTCTCCCAAGCTTTCTTATTTTCCTTGCCAATGTAGATTATGGCCTACTCATTGAGGCAGTGTTGAAACAACAATGCTCTATTATAAAAACAGTGCCACATAAGTAAATTTGACTTGACTAGTAGTTATGACTAGTTGAATGCTTGATTTTATTACAGTTTTCATCGGTGTTGTTTTTTTTTCTCAAATATTCGATCAAGAAAAAATTTACTGTGAAATTTGACAGTTGAACCATGAAGTGGCCAAATTACCATCAAAACTTCATAGTAGAACTGTGAACTTCATGGTCAAACTGTGAAAATTCACATTAAAACTGTCAAGCAATTCACAGTACATTTCTTCCTGGGCGGTCAAAATAATAACCAGTTCACAATTGTTTATATGATCTATTTTGAATCTGGATTGTTTCCAAATGTAGACAAATATGTCTCTGGTTAGCCAGATTAAAATTCATTTGCATCTCAGGCATCACATGCAAAGCAGCTCACAACGGTTTTACAGACCTTACTTAGATGTTTAACAGAAAAGACTGATTAGGAGTTTACACAATGAAATTTTCAAATACAAGAATAAAATGCCAGGTCAAAGCACAATTAACTTGTTCAACCACTAAAAAAAGTAAGCACCACAAAAAGTACACTGAAAGCCAGACAGTATGGGCACCAACAGCACTTATTCAAACAACACTAACAAAGGAATTTGAAAGATCACTGATCCAGAAACACATGAAAAAAAGAACACAAAAAAAGAATTGTGATAATACCTTCACCTGTGATCTGGCCTATAAAATCATAAAATGTTATTTTGCCACAATGACCACCCTTACATGGAAATCTGTTCATACATTACAACTATGCATCGCTTAAGGTCCATGATACGTTCTGTAAAATTGCACTTTGAGAGATCTGGACGTTCTACAAACAGCTTATTTTACTTTATATACCAATACAGCAATGCTAAATTGTTACTGCAGTATACTGGTTTGGATTAAATGGCATCTTGGTAACGGCACCGGGCAGTTACTTCCAGCCATACAAGTCTATCTCTTTGAATGGGAAGAGATCTCTGCTGGGTTCAACAGAAATATACCATTTTTTTATGTTATTCTGGCTACTCTGCATGCGTATGCCGCCACTACAAAGGGGCCAAGACTTGCTGTATCCCCCTTTCTGACACATTTACTAATATGCTGATTGGTATTTCTAATGATGGTGCAGGGCTTCTATACTACAGTCCCATTTATATTTCATCCAGTGGCCAGTCTCTTCCTCATATAACATCTCTGATAACAGATGGCGGCTGTACATCAGCTAGCGTTGGAAGTTAAAAGTAGAATTAAAGTACCACCTACCAACAGTCTGAAACATGGCGGCTTACCACGATAGAATTTCATTACTGGCAGGACATTTGTCCCATTTAAGAGATGCGAGGTGTGGGCTTTTAGAGGTAAAATACATGGAAGGCCATCACAAGTGGTGAGAGATGAGGATGGCGAGATTTTTTGTTTTTGTGAACAGTGTAAGAAGTGAAAAAAAGACTTATCAGGTCATACTAGTTAGACTGTGCTAAAAATGACACCAGACCCTCTAAGGCTAAGGATGCACTTTGCATTGTTAATCCTTATTGAAACGGACTGGAAATGCCAGTGTGTACAAGAAACATTTAGATATAAAGAAAAAAAGCATCATGTTTTGTGTAAAAAAAGTGGAGACAAACAACATCTTAACAGCTTTCATTATTATGAATTACATTTAGCTCATTTAAAGGAGAGGTTTAACAAGATGCATTACAGGTTACTTAGAAATGCTTCTTTATTCCACTGGCTATGTTTAAAGACTTGTGTATACTTGTTCTAATTTTCTAATACTGACAGCTCAGTGAGCTAGATGATGGAAACTCCTACACCAATGTTACATCACTTGCAAGTGGGCAAGAGACTCATTCCACAGCGATATTTATGTAAACGTATGTGTGTATCACACAACACACTACTAAAGTTTCAGGAATGAGCCTGATCTGTCCACTTCCAAACATACCACTGTCAATAAAAGGATTATATGAGAGACAAATGGGATAAAAGTCTGAGACCACTAGTGAAAATCCATCCATTTTGATTGTTTTTTCTCAAATTGAATGTTTTTCACTACAAATCAAATACGGATGCTCCTCAACTTACAATGGTTCGGTTTACAATATTTTGAATTTAGAATCCAATAATACACATAAATACCCATTCAGCAGAAGCTGTATTTTGAATATTGAATTTGCAGCAAGATATTCTCCCACAGACACTGGGCATCCAGGCAGCAGACAGCTGACTGAGATGAGAAGAAGTACCAATGGACTAACCATTTTGTTGTTGTTTTTCACTTTCAATACATTATTCAATAACTTACATGAGATATACAACACTGTCATAAAAAAGCTTTGTGTTAATGATTTTGCCAAACTGTTGGTTAAGGTGAGTGTTTTAAACACGTTTAAGGTAAGCTACGCTATGATATACACAGTATACTGTATATAAACTGCTTACAATCTTACGATGGGTCTATCGCAACGTATCCCCACTGTAAACAGCAAAACAATGAGGGAGAAGTTGAACCTTTGACAAAAAAAATGCTAAATTACACACTTGATTATTATTTGGCATGTCTCCCTTTGTGTGCACTCAAGTTGCCATGGAGTTTGTGCAAAATCTGATGGTCCACATTATCTCAGGTTGATTTCACAATATTCAAAAGAGCACCTTGACATGCTACCGAATCCCTGTTTCTTCTGTCTTTAGGTGTCACTGTAAATGCTCAGTGGGGTTTGGGTCAGCTGAATACGGAGGGACGTCCTAAGGAGGTTAGTGATAACAGCCAACCAAAAGGAAAACAGTGAGAACCACTGCACAGTCCAATACTCTCTTGCATATATGCTGGGTATCCAGGCAGTAGCCAGCTGAGCAGCAGCACCCTGATTTTTCCCGTGGACTAAGTATTTTGTCTTTGTTTTTCACTTTCCATACATTATTCAATAAATTACATATCATTATTGCATTATAAAATAAGCTTTGTGTTAATGATTTTGACCTACTGTAGATTAATGTAAGTGTTTAAGCATGTTTAAGGTAGACTACTTTATGATATATGCAGTATATATTAATATCCTTGCTGTACAATAAATATTCAACTCATGGTGGATTTGTCAGAACATAACCCCAGTACATCAGGGAGCAACTGTCCAACGGGACTCCAGTAATGCATATAATGTCTTATACAATGTGGATTTTCTGCAGGTCTGGAACGGACTAATTCAATTTACATTATTCCTTATGGGAAACTTTTCTTGGAACTCGCTGGTACCACTGTAATGTCAACCTTGCAACAATATTTAAATCAAATGGATTTGCTTTGGTTATTGGCCATTTGTTTAATTTCTCAAAAGTATTTTAAAGCTAAAATGATCTTACGACGAGAGAGCAAATCAGTGAGTGTTATTAGTAGCATTCAGTAATGCTCGCTTTACCATTTAAGGATGCTCCTTGTACTATGATGCCTTCAGCTCAGATATGGCAAAAAATGTTTAACAATATTCCGATACCTTTTAACTCAATGTGTCTGATGATGTCAACTCCTATGTTTTATGTGTGTATCACAAAACAAACTACTAAAGCTTCAGGAACGAGCTGGGTTAGGTGAACTTGTGTTGACCCTGACCTCTCCACTTCCACCTGCAACATCCTGCTGTCAGTAAAAAGATAACATGATAAAAAAGGACAAAGATCTTGGGCAAGGAGTTAATATTTACACCACCTGGATTTTCTGTGGTGATATGCCATTTGTTTAAAGTCCCTGTTTCCCAAAGGTATGGTCAAGTTCAGATGATCTCATTGAGAAAGTTTATTTATTTATTTCCAGTAGGAGCAAGGTTACGTCGATACCAGTCAGACATATTCATACACGGCCAATTTAGATCGACCAATTAACCTAATGCATGTCTTTGGAATGTGGGAGGAAACCGGAGTAATGTGGAAATGCAACAGACCAAGGCTGTGATAGAACCAGGGACCACTAGTAGATTATATTTATTCACATATTATACTAGATGCTTATTATTTATATTGTTGAGTATTATTATTATTAGCAGTAAGTACTACTCACTTCACTATTTAAGGGTGAGCTTTGTACTATGATGCCTTCAGGTCACATCAGATGTTTAACAATATTCCAATACATTTAGTTCAATGTTTCAGATGATGTCAACTCCTACAATAGCGTTACATCACTTGCAACTGGGAAATGGACTCCTTCCATAATGATATTTATGTAAACTCATATGTGCATCACAAAACACACTACTAAAGGTTCAGGAATGAGCTGGGTTCGACTGATTTGTGTTGACCCTGATGACTCCACTTCCACCCACAACATTCTGCTGTCAAAAAAAAGGTGACACGATAAGAACCAGTTATGTCACGTAGCAGAAATGTCTGATTTGGAAAAAGGAGCTAATGTTTATATCAGCTGGATTTTCTGTGGTGACGTGCCACTTGTTTAAGTCTCCGTTTCCCAAAAGCATGATCGAGTTAGGACCATCTTATGAGGAAAGAGTGTGAAACTCGGTTTCTTCAGGATGATCCTTGTGCTGTGATGCTTTATCCCCACATCATATATGCGAGACAAACGGCGCAATGTGTCTGATGATCTGAACTCCTACACTGATGATACCTGCAGCTCTGCAGCAGAACCCTTCTAAAGTAATACTCAGCTATGTAAACTCAAGTTTGTATCCCACAACACTCCACTGACGTTTCGGCAACTTTTAGGACTGACTTGCATTGACCTGAGATCGCCACGTAAATCTGAACATTCTGCGATTAATTAAAAAGGGTTTTATGAAAGGAAACAATCAAATCAATTCACATGTTCATACACGTATCTAGTGCAGAACATACGGAGTATGACAATAACCTTCTGCACACTGCAATAGCCTACGATATAATCTTATTTTTAATCTTATACCTCGTATTAGTAAAGGTGATGTAAAAATGCACTTTTGTTCATTTCTGATAAAATACATTGTCTGCAGAGTCACAAAATGTAAATACCGTGCCGCAAAATCACGCAGTCTGAAGGCATCCTTCCTATTGTGGTGCGCTATTACAGCACGAACACAAAAAAGGCAAAAACCAGAAAGGACTGAAAGAGGCTTGTTGTTATAAGCGACTTAAATACAATTATTGACTGTTTGTTTGTTTGTTTAATAACACGTCCGTTCAATTCAGTTGAGCGAGCAGACGGTAGAAAACGAGCCCGAGCTCCATGTTCGGCGCGACGCGCCTCTGAAAGCAACCCAGTCAACTTCAGCACAACCCGGACAACAGTTCACATTCCGCCGCTGCTTACCTTCAAACAACTCCCGACAGGTCGTCTTCGGAGAGAAGGGAAAAATCACTCGAAAGACTCCTGCTTAGGTGTCAAAACTGTAGAGTAGAGGCTGAAATAAATCCGTTTTGTTTCGGTTTACTCTATGCGCGTGCGGCCCAACCAGCAGCTCGGTCCCTCTGCGCGACTCTCCACCTAGGATCACGAAAGAGTCGGTTCCATGAGTCAGGACTTGGGAATTGAGAATCGACTCTGAATATTTGCACTCGATTCAAACTAACGATGGGCAGTAAAGATTCTCCCCAAATTGACTACAAATTTCTTGGTTTCACAGCTTAAAACGTTCAATTCTGGTCAGCCAGACACGTCTACTTAAATAACGTTAAGTCTGCAAATTTTGGCTACATTACAAAGTAGTATGTGTCGTAAATGTTCAAAATAAGTTATAAACCCAATTAGCTTTAAGCAGAGGCGTCTAAGTCCACGCTTCATACAACTCTTTAGATAGCTGTTAGAAAAGTGGTCGGTTTCACCGTCAAGGACATGCAGCATGACAGTAGCCTGTTAAATCGGTTCCCCAAGACATGGAATCAGAATCAGGGTCGACTCCAAATGGAATCGAACAGCTCGTCCCCGTCGTGACGTCACAAGGGCCGGGCTAAAGCGAGTCAGCCGAGCGCAGGTTATGCCTACAGAGACCTCAAGTTGTAAAACTTAATAAAACGTGTTTGGAGTACACAACAGCACTTATAATAATGCGTTTTGTCCTGTTTTAATCCTCCTTTCCTTGGTCTGGGCCGCTGTAGAACATATGGCACATGCAAAAGCGTTCCCTGGATGGGACGCCAGACCATCGCAGAGCTGGGATGGGATGGGGTGCCTTGTTGCAGTGTGGGATGATCACCTGACTGGTTTCCTGCCCTGGCCAGAAGGGAATCAAGCTCAAGTCCATGCAATAGTCAGTTAGCATATTTAATACAAAAAAAATTGTTCTGAGTTTACCTACATCAATGTATGAAGCTGCTACTGTTGGGTCCTTCAGCAAAACCCTTAACCCACAATTGCTTGGATTGTAAGACTGTACCAACTGTAAGTCGCTCTGGAAAAGGGCGTCTGCGAAATGTTGTAAATGTAAATGTAAATAACCACACGTTTCAACCGAGGTACATAGAAGAGCATTTCTGCATGCACAACACGTCAAACCTTGAAACAGAAACAGCAGCAGAAGACTATACCAGGTGTTATTCCTAAGAAGAACAGGCATCTGAGGCTACAATTCACACGGGCCCACCAAACTCAACTGAAGATTGGAAAAACATTGACAAAATTTCTGCTGCAGTATTTGGACGGTAGGATCAGAATTTGGTCTAAACAACATGAAAGCATGGATCTATCCTGCCTTGTATCAACGATTCAGGATCCTGACGGTGTAATGGTCTGGGGAATATTTTCTTGGCACACTTTGGGACCCTTAATAACTCAGATGCTATCATGTCAATATGGACCAAAATCTCTGAGGAATGTTTCCAGCACCTTGTTGAATGTATGCCATGAAGATTTAAGGCTGTCCTGAAGGAAAAAGGGGGTCTAACCTAAGGTAAAGGTGCACCTAATGAAGTGTCTGTTAAGTGTATTTTTAAATAAGGAACTCAGGTTACTGTTGTGAGCTATTATGTATTTTAGACAGCTGTGCCGCCTGAGTGCCTGTGAAAAATAAGTATAAATAAATGAGTTTTGCTTAGTTTCATGCCAACTTTGTCCTTGTAAGTGTTACAAAGCCTGTCTCCAGAGGATATAGAATAAACCAACCCTGGTTTGCAGGGCACATGCACACACTCACATAGACAAGGGAGAGAACATACAAACTCAACACAGGCAGTGGTCAGGCCAGGAATCAAATCTAGGTCTCTGGAGCTGTTATGTAACAGTGCTAACAACTGCCCCACTCTGCTGCCTATTGATAAATATAATTTTACTGTATTTTAGAGTCACGTTTGTGTACTTTTATTTGTTATAAGTGTAATAAGGTGTCCAATGACACACTACTATTTTATTATGGCATATACCAACAAGTGACGAGTACCTATAGGCATTTACAGTTAGCCTACTGGTCATCATTTGGCAGACGCCCTTATTCAGAACGACTTACAACTAGTAGTCCTACAATCCAATTGTGGGTTAAGGGCCTTGCTCAGGGATCCAACAGTGGCAGCTTGGCAGAGTGGGATTTGAACCCATGACCTTCTATAGTCCAGTACTTTAACCACTAGGCCACCACAGTCCCCGGACAGTGGCCAGGGGAGGGACAAACCACAAACCATTGTTCTGTTCACAGAATGTCTTATTGCTGGTTGCAGTAAGAATGTGTCACACAATGCATCGCACTCTGCTGAGTATGACGCTGTGTAATTGCAGACCAGTCAGTGTGCTAACCATATTAATCTCTGTCCACAGACAAAAGCACCTATATTGGGCATGCAAGTGTCAGAATTGGACCTTGGAGCTATGGAAGAAACTCGTTTGGTCTGATGAGACTCATTTTCTATTACATCATTTAACTGTGTACGATGCTCTGGGCACTGTTCTGCTGGAATACCCAGGCACCAGACATTCAGTGGTTACCAGTTTAACACGTTCCACTTAGCTAACCATAATCAGTGTCGAGGTGGTCTTAACATGTACACGGGATAGCTAAATTGATAATATATGAAAAGGAAATAACATCATCTACCCAAGGCCTGTTTAATTACCTGAATTTCCTCATTTTTAACTCTATCAGAATACTTTCAGTGCCAGATATTGCTTATCTAATTCACAGGATGAGCAGTATTGACTTGGACTGCATGGGGGTTGATAGGCACAGAGGGTGAGAGATGAGATATTGACTTATATCAGTATGGTAGCTAGGTCACAGTCACTCAGCATCACCTGAAGGACACTCACTTCTGTTCTGAATACACTGTAAATTGAATGAGAGCCATAACATTTACAACCTACTAAAAGTGAAGTCAACACACTATCTTTACTCTGCTGCTCTCCGCTCTACATCTTTTATCATCCATTAAGACATTAGGATATGAATTATGACTAGCCATGATGCCGTAGTTCTATATTTATCTCTGCGTTCTTTTATAAACCTTATATATTATTCCTATAGCTAATTACACCTTATTGTCTGTCTGGATCTAAAGGTCAGACATAACCATAAGGTTCTTGCTTCCCTCGTTGGCTCCTGCCATTGTTACTATTTCGTATCCAGCCTACTGTACTGGGCAAAAGTCTTAGGACACCATGAGATTAGCTATACCATTGTTTTAGCAATGGTATAATGACCATATATAATTATGTTTCAGTCTCTTTATTAGAAAATAACTTATAATAACATAACTGCATACTAATAATACATTTGTATGCAGTATTAAAATAACCAAAAAAAAAATCAGGGGGACAGGTGGGACCTCACCATACACTTAAGTAACGGCAGCATCTGGCAGCTTCATTGGGACGCCAAGTTGACCCTTACAGTCTGAAGAAGCTTAATCAGGAATGGTCTTTGGGAAGGGTAACAGCCAAGAAACCACTTCTATTTTGGAATGAGAACAAGGCTAAGATATGCTAAAGCTCACAAAGATTGGAATGAAGGTCAGTGGAAAAGAGTATTATGGAGTAACAAATCCAAGGGTGAAATTTTTGGGTCCAATCGTCGACCATATCTCATATAGTATATGCTCATTATTGCTTACCGTTGCTAAAACAACTAATCTAATGGTGGCCTAAGACTTTTGCACAGTACTGTATATTCCATGCAGATGTTATTTTATACAATACAATTGACTGTGCTACATTGTGTTAATAAGACCTAAATATGCCTCAGGCCAGTCCTCACTCCTGCCTATGCCTAATATGGCACCTGTTGTTGACCTAGTGCTGCCTGGTTGTTTACAGATTGCTCTGCTGCTATATTTTTGTTGGTAATTCCAATCATTGTGAGAATTTCTGTTTGCTCTGCTATCTTTCAGAGCTACATTCTAGTGCAAAACTTTCTCTGCCATAGCTCATCCTGTGATTCCAGATTATAGCTCATTTGAGGTATTTGCTTAACCCTTCTTACTTCCAGAAGTTTCCAGAAGTTACACTTACTCACCAGCCACTTTATATGGTACACATCCTGTTTACACATTCAATGTCCAATTTATCAGTTCCATTTACCAAATATATTAAATGCAGTTATTATAATGCTATTATACAGTAGATTGTAGTCCATTTGTATCTCTACATACTTTGTTATTTCCTTTCATTCTGTTCTCTGGTCAGGACCACCACAGGACCACCACAGATCAGGTACTATTTGGGTGGGGGATCATTGCCAGCACTGCATTGACACTGACATGGTGCTGATATGGGTTGAGCAGACATGGCAGGTCATTTACACTTCTGCAGAAAAGTACACTGAGATTTTAGAGCAAGATAAGCTGCCTTCAAAACGACATCTTTTCCAGGAACACCCAGGCATTTTTCAACAAGACAATGCAAAACCACATGCTACACATGTTACAAAGTCATGGCTACAGTAGAAGAGGGTACAAGTACTGGACTGGCCTGCCTGCAGTCCTGACCTATCCCTAATAGAGAAAGTGTGGAGATGTATGTTGTTGTTGTACACCTCAGGAAGAATAGGATATAATAACACCTGAAACAATTATTTATTGTCCCAACTTGGCAAATGCTTTATCGTCCCACCTTTTTTGGGAATGTGTTGTAGGCCTGAAATGCAGGAATAGATGTATATTTAAAAATGAAATGAAGTTGATCGGACAAAACATGAAATATCTTGGGTTCAGTTTTTGTCTGGACTGAAATAAAAGTCAGTGTTCCCACTTTTTCTGATTTAGGATTGTATATTAGTTTTAGTCAATATTTAATGCCTGAATCCTTATGACAAACAATCATATTATGTGAGGTTTCTGGCAGAAGAAAAGCTTTAGCATAGCTTGTATATAGATGTTATATTGATGTGGTTGTTTTGGGTATTATTATTTTGGTCAGTATTTGGATATTTCTGTCTGTCTAAATAAAAGCCAGTTATCTGGTGCTCTCCCGTAGGTCCAGATAAACTACTTCTATTAGGGGTGCAATGATACAATACTGCTGTTTTTGCTCCATGATATGATATATTTTCGATACAAAATGAAGAAAAAAATTTGATTTTAATTCCCTTTTTAATGTAGTGATCAAAGAGGCCAGTACAACATCCTGTTCTGCAAACTTAAAAAATGGCTTGCTTTGCTGAGGTAAAAAAAATCACCAAAGAGCACTGCCATTGCTGATTTCTTTTTTGAAGGGCATAGTCCAGGCAGGTCAGGGTCCACACTCTCTTCTGAAGGATTTGACTTCCCTTACCACGAATCAGTCATCACGTCCCCTTTGCAAAAAACAGTCCCAAAGCATGATGTTTCCACCCCATGCTTCACAGTAGGTATGATGTTCTTGAGATGCAACTCAGCATTCTTCTTCCTCCAACATGACGAGTTGAGTTTTTTTACTAAAAAGTTCTATTTTGGTTTCATCTGACCACATGATATTCTCCCAATCCTCTTCTGGATCATCCATACGCTCTCTGGCAAACTTCATACGGGCCTGGACATGTACTGGCTTAAGCAAGGGGACACGCCTGGCACTGCAGGATCTGAGTCCCTCTTGGCGTAGTGTGTTACTGATGGTAGCCTTTGCTACTTTGGTCCCAGCTCTCTGCAGGTCATTCATCAGGTCCCTCCATGTAGTTCTAAGATTTTTGCTCACTGTTCACATGATCATTTTGACCCCATGGGATGAGATCTTGCGTGGGGCCCCAGATCGAAGGCTCTTTGGTGTTGGCCATGGTTGAGTTTGAAGTCTGGCTGTTTGAGGCTGTGGACAGGTGACTTTTATACAATTAACGAGATCAAACAGGTGCCATTAATACAGGTAATGAGTGGAGGACAGAAGAGCTTCTTAAAGAAGAAGTTACAGGTCTGTCAGATTCAGAAATCTTGCCAGTTTGTGGGTGACCAAATAGTTATTTTCCACCATGATTTCCAATAAAATATTTTAAGTTCTTTAAAAATCCTACAAGGTGATTTATTGTATTGTTTTCTCATTTTGTCTCTCATAGTTGAAGTGTACCTATGATGAAAATTACAGACCTCTGTCTTCTTTCTAAGTAGGAGAACTTGCACAATCAGTGGCTGACTAAATACTTTTTTTTGCCCTACTGTACATGAGAATTTAATTCAATGCAGTAATGCTTTTTTAGTAAAACAGACAGTGTTCCTGCTGTCATAACCCAACGAAGTTAGCCTCAGCCCAGCACCTCTTCTTTTCATGTACTGGAATATGCGGGACAAAATAGGTAGTTAGTAGGTGTCTCAACTTCCTCTTTAAGCTTGTAGTGTGTGGGTAAGGGGGCTCCATGTTTTTATAACTGTTATAAAAATGTTTTTGTTGCTGTTCAAAAAAAAAAAAAAAAACAACTAAAAAATTGTTAAAGAGGTTATCATTAATTTGCTACGTTAATCATTTTATCTTTTGAAGATCCCCACAAGGATAGCAACATACACATTTATTTATGATTATGTGAAATGTCAGGAAAATTGCCAGAAACTCTACATACACTGCCAGGACAAATTTACACTTTGGTGAAATGTCAGGACAAAAAAGATTTATTCCAAAAAGGGCATTTTTAGTCCAAAAACGTAAAAGGCTAGGAGGAGGGGCATAGCATGAATTAGCTAGATTTATTTTTATATTTATGGAAATATCTGACTTGAAAGCGACATGCGTGTGTGCTTTCTTTTACTTTTTTTTTGGTTAGTTGGCAGAGAGTGAGAGGGCCCTGGGTAAACTACCGTGCCCAAGGGACAAACTTTGGTGCCTTTGGCTTAATGTAATGTTCATATTAACCGTCAGAATGAGGAAAGATGTGATCTCAGTGATCTTAATTGTGGCATGATTGTTGCTGCCTGATGAGCTGGTTTGAGTATGTCTATAACTGCTAATCTGAAGTTTCACACACATCACTTGACTCAGAAAACAGTTTTAATTGCACGGTACATGTCCCACATCCAGCGTTATACATGAATGAGAGAAAAACATGAGACAAAAAATAACCAAATATATCTACCTTATAGGAGTAACAAGGTTTAACCATTGTGTGCCTATTGTCCATAGCGATATTACACACTAATAAAGGATGTTCTGTTCATGAAATGTCTGGGAAAGAGGGGATTATGGGAGATGAAAAGAACATTATGTTCAATTTAAGCTGGTCAGGCTTGACCATGTACAGACCTGCACTATTATTTAGAAACAAGATTAAGGTAATAAAGTAGGTCAGAATACATGACACAAATACTGCTACATAATACCTTTCACCAGCAGAGTACCTTGTATGATCAGCAGAAGGTGGCTAAAGGGTCTCTAATCCGTTCCAGTTTAGTTGCACCTGCCTGTTAAGGCATATAGGGCTGAATAATACCACGGTTCAGCATCATGTCTTTATTTCTCTAAGATCGTAGTTGGTAATAGCAATTGTTTATCTGTGTGAGTGTCAAATGACAGACGAAAGACTGTGCATGTGTACCAAGGATGTCGCATCTATCGACAGAGTGGTTTTAAAAGAGAGTAAACTCAAAGAAATCCCAAGTCTAAAAAGTGATAAAGAGACCCCTTCCACACATTCCAAAAAAGTTGGGACAGGAGCAATTCTAGTCTAGTAATGTGGTAGAACTGTACTGTAATCCTTGATAAAGCTTTGATAAAGTACTCCCTTGCCCATGTGTTTGCTGACCAAGATAAGCAGAAGGTACAACAAGATGCTTTGCTTTTACCACTACATAAAAGTAAATTATACAGAAGGAATTCGTTTTACACGGGATACAAGAGGATATTTGTATTTACAACGTTTATCTTCATGAAACTCATTCCCAAACAACTTCAGTGAAGCTCTATATCGCCCGGCTAAAACAAATGTTACAAGCGACGTTACAAGTGTGCGGTGTAGATATGGAGCCGAATACTTGCACCTTTAGCTCCCTCTGCTGTTTAAATGGCTTCTTTATTTTCAGATTGGAGGATGAGATCCTAAAATCGTCCAGGAGCTCACAGAAGTGAAAAAAGAGAAGACATTTTCGAAATAAAGGAATTAGCCTGTATGAACACTGAGGATGTGATTCTTTTGTACATGCCCATAGAAATGATGTATATGCAGTATGTAAGTTAAAGAAAACAATGAATATTGGCCTAATTAAATAATAATAATGAAAGGGTTATAAACAGAACAAAACCCACAAAAAAGTAACCCAGAGAATATATAAAAGGACATTTAATATATTAATTAAACATATTAAAAACTTGTTATACTTCGATTATTATTATTACTACTACCACCACCACTGCTACGAACTGTCAATATGTTTGATTTTCACAACTGGAGTGCCTTAAATATGCCTACAATCAGATAAAAAAGCTACTCACAGCTGAAACCTTTATTAGACTGGCCTCTATGCCAGTCAAACCGGTAGTCTTTAGGGATAATTAAAATTACCCACAGTTCATCTGAACTTTAATTTAGGTTAATGATAGCTGTGGTCTGATCATACAACATGATCTACATCAGTTTAGATTTTGAAATTGAGATAATCTTCTGTACCAACAGGGGGCGCTTTACTACTGGCTCAAATAACGCCTCTGCGTACTGAGGACAAACGAAGGCTGTTGAACAGACTAAACAAAGACCAAGTCATAAGTCGAAATAACATTTAACTGTTCGTCTTGAGGTAACACAAGATATGTCACATGTCTAACTGAAATTCCTCTGTTATTTATAATCATGCATGTGGTGTATCTGTAAGTAGACGTTACTTTTAGTTGTACAATAAGTAAAATACTGGTCTTTCTCAAAAAATTAGCATATTGTGATAAAGTTAATTCTTTTCCGTACTGTAATGATAAAAATTAAACTTTCATATATTTTAGATTCATTGCACACCAACTGAAATATTTCAAGTCTTTTATTGTTTTGATACTGATGATATCTGGCTACAGCTCATTAAAACACCAAAAATCTCACAAAATTAGCAATTTCAAATCCGCCAATAAAAGAAAAGTGTTTTTAATACAAAAAAAGTCAACCTTCAGATTATTATGTTCAGTTATGCACTCAATACTTGGTCGGGAATCCTTTTGCAGAAATGACTGCTTCAATGCGTCGTGGCATGGAGGCAATCAGCCTGTGGCACTGCTGAGGTGTTATGGAGGCCCAGGATGCTTCGATAGAGGCCTTGAGCTCAGCCAGAGTGTTGGGTCTTGCGTCTCTCAATTTTCTCTTCGCAGTATCCCACAGATTCTCTATCGGGTTCAGGTCAGGAGAGTTGGCAGGCCAATTGAGCACAGTAATACCATGGTCAGTAAACCATTTACCAGTGGTTTTGCACTGTGAGCAGGTGCCAGGTCGTGCTGAAAAATGAACTCTTCATCTCCATAAAGCTCTTCAGCAGATGGAAGCATGAAGTGCTCCAAAATCTCCTGATAGCTAGATGCATTGACCCTGCCCTTGATAAAACACAGTGGACCAACACCAGCAGCTGACATGGCACCCCAGACCATCACTGACTGTGGGTACTTGACACTGGACTTCAGACATTTTGGCAATTCCTTCTCCCCAGTCTTCCTCCAGACTCTGGCACCTTGATTTTCGAATGACATGCAAAATTTGCAATAACTGTTTTCATGAGCTGTATGCCAAAATCATCAGTATTAAAACAATAAAAGACTTGAAATATTTCAGTTGGTGTGCAATGAATCTAAAATATATGAAAGTTTAATTTTTATCATTACATTACGGAAAATAATTAACTTCATCACAATATGCTAATTTTGTGAGAAGGACCAGTATATTAAAAAATAAATAAACAAAAATACAGGATCCTAATGTGTGAGATAAGTAACGAAATGGTTTGCATATTTTTGGACAAGGAAATCTTTGCAACAACTACTTCAAGACCAAAGAAAAACAAGAAATGCTGACTGTCATAGTCTTTCCACCACTTGCGCCCGACTTAAATGCCATCAAAGTGGTGGGGCACTAACCAGGTGGTGTAGTATTGGGAGCCAGCACTGGCATTCTCCATGTTATTATACTCTTTCAAATATTGTATTATCGTTAATGAAGTAGCCTATAGACTATATATTATTATATATTATTTCATTTATTATATTTTCTTTAATTGTTATTAACTGGGTAACTTAGTTTAATTCTTACCTATATCATCTAGGCTGCCCAAGGAGGTTGGGTCCCTTTTTGAGTCTTTGTCCTCTCAAGGTTTCTTCCTTATAACATTTAGGCACTTTTTTTCTTGCCACCTTCATCTCAGGCTTGGTCAGTTCGGTGCTTTGGGCTTAGATATTTGTAAAGCTGCTTTGAGATAATGCATTGACACCAACTACTGGCACCATTTAATCTAGCTCTTGCTTCACTGGTACTGCCCTGTGTAAGTTCAGGTCTAAGTCATTTGGCACTTTCAAAAGTTTGGTGTGTGGTTCATAAATGTTCACAGATAGGTGCCCATTACAAATAGGAGGAAAAATTCTGTGGAATTGTTGTTTTCCTCAAACAGTGTTAAAGATAACATCAGCTTAAATCCTTTATTTAATTCAGCAGTGGCATCATATTCCTAGCTGACTTAACTTTGTAGTCCTTCACCTGAAACGTTAACCAGTTTCATAATGGGTGATTAAAATTCATATGACTCTCCAAATAGCAAAATAATCCATAACGCAACATGAGATGCAGAAAAAAAAGAATATCATGGGGACTAGGGTGGCGTGAAATGTTTTCTCATATGACCATCACCACGCTTATTACCCATCACAGCACATGGTGTCTTTATAGCATGCATTCATTCCACTTAACTCCATCTGTCCCTTTCTGCCACCACTAGAAACTCCCTTCTTGGGTTTCTCCCAAATGCCTCCTATCAATGAGAGGCAGAGCTCAAGTAAGTGTGAAACCTGAAGGCTTTACTGAGTCCCAGACTGACGTCTAAAGCACTGGGGGTGAAGACAGAGTTTAATCTGGTGTTTGTGGAACAAGCACACATGCCCATGTTTTAGCTTAGATACCATGAGATTCAATATTCAGCTAGTTGGTCAAAACATAACCACAGTGTGAACAGTGTTTGAACTACCGGTGCTAAACATGTCAGCTATTTTTTCTTCAGAAACAAACAAGGTCATGGATGCATTTTTTTACCCCATGATCCCTCCTGTTGTTTTTAAATCACTGGTCAATCCTCAGAAGTGTTTGTGGTCAAATTTGGCCACGTCCCTTAAGACCATTCAGAAAGTATTTTAAAAATATTTGTTAATTTCAGGGATGGCACAGTGGCGCAGTGGTCAGCACTGTTGCCTCACAGCTTAGAAACCCCTTTGCATGTCGTCCCCGTGTCTGTGTGGGTTTACTCCGGGCACTCCAGTTACCTCCCATATTCCAAAGACATGCATGTTAGGCTAATTGGTGTTTCCAAAGTGCCCTTAGTGTGTGACTGTGTACAAGTGTGTGATAAGTGCCCTACGATGGACTGACACCCTGTCTAGGGTTGTTCCTGCCTTGCACCCTGTGCTGCCGGCTAGGCATCGGCTTTTCCGTGACTCTGACCAGGATTAAGCAGATAAGACAGCGAATGAATGAATGTTATCAGCAGCTATTCAGTTTTTTTCTAATTACGAATAAAAGTGTAATTGAAATGTTTCATTATTATAATGTAATTTCAAATGTTTCAGTTTTATTTTTGTCTGGTTATGTTTTAAAGCCATTTTTGTGCAGAGAAGCAATTCTGAGAAAATATGTTGGAAGCAATAAATGCTGTTAAACAGTAAAAATGTAAGATACATAATGCATGTCACTTGTAATAATTCACTGTAAAGGTGATTTTTGTTGCTTCATTTTGTTTTGACGAATTACAATTGAAGTTTTGTATGACTTGGTAGCCTAGCGGGTAAGGTACTGGACTATGGACCACAAGGTCCAGGGTTCAAATCCCACCTGTGCTAAGCTGCCACTGTTGGGTCCTTAACCCACAACTGCTTGGATTGTAAGATCGTATCAATTGTAAGTCGCTCTGGATAAGGGCATCTGCTAAATGCTGTAAATGTATGAATTACAATGTTTAAAATAAATTCCAATGGAGTTTGGAATCAAAAGACATGTGCGTGTATGTGGGGGTCTCAAAAATATTCTTATCTACTAAAGGGGGGCGCTGTAGAGAAAGTAGAAAAAGTTAAAGCAACCGCTTTCCTAGTCATTATCACAGAATTTTATACCACCAGTTATAGAGGGTTTTATGGATCTGAAAAGCCAGATCAGCTCTATCACAAGATTTGCACAATATTTTAGCCCATTCATGTTCTATTGATCCTCAGATCTGACTGGAGAAAAAGTTGTAAAAAAGTCATATAGCCTTATGCCAGACAGATGACAGAAATCATAATTATGATGGAGGAAAATACCAACGTGGCCAAAATTGGCCAGAACTCAATGGTTTGCTTAATTTTGACATACTTTTAACATTAAACACTTGGTGTTGTTTACTAAATAATTCTGTGGATATTTTCCCTTACAAGTGCTATATGCCAGATGTGTTCAAACTACTGGTTAATACATTGGAGATCTTTGTGTATGTGGTGTTTTGTGCATGGTTTCAATGTTCTGTACTCCATTTTCTGCTATTGTTTATTAAACAAAAACTTATTTTTTTAATAAAAAGTTTTTTTTATAGGTATGCTAAAAGTAACTAGTGATTGACACAAATGCAACTTGAAGATTGATCCCTAGATTAAAACAATAACTTTAGAACTCATCAAACACCTAATACAGTTCATGGCCAAAAGTTTGTAGCCACCCCTTCTAACTACTTAATTTAACCATATCTGTCACACCTCTTGCTAACAGGTATATATAATGAAGATTAAATCATACAACCATACACTGAGATGAGTTGGGTCATATAGTCCTATAACTTTTGATGTTGTACCATCATAGAATGGCTTATTTGCAGCAACTAAAATAATACAATTTATGGCCTGCTAGAACTGCCCCAGTCAACTGTGCATGCTGATATTGTGAAGTAGAAATGTCTAGGTGCAAACACAACTCAGAGGGGAAGTGGTAAGCCATGCAAGTTCATAGCACATGTAAAAGTGACACTGAGGCATGCCCGGTTGGCACAGTGGTCAAATACTGTAGCTGTATTTGTGGCAGAGACCAGTATCTGAGTGTCTATTCCTGAGGAAGGATATTCGAGCAGCCGGCAAAGTTCGAGGATGGACATGGGGGGTCTTCCACCTGCTGCTAGAAAACAATCAGCAGCTGCAAATTGAACTGATGCTTGCTGGTCCACAGCCCTCATCCCATGGTGTAGGAGTCATGCACACAGAGGGGACTGTCAAGAGTCTGGGCACTTGAGCAGTATAACATTGTGGCAAAAAGGGTCAAACAACATTTGGCTTCCAAATGCATAACGTGAAAATCACAAGTACATTGGTACCTCGGTTTATCGAACAACTCGAAACTCATCCATTTCTCTTCTCTATGTATTTTGACTAGAAAAATTTGTCTCTGTTCTCGCCGTTTGCTTGATGCACTTGCTTATACTTGTATAAGTTGAGCTGCGTGATTTGTTTTAGCCGAAACATGCTTCACGATTCAGTACACTGATTCAGTTTCACAATAGCCCTTGCTTTTTTATCGTGTTTTTCTTTATTTTTACATCCACTGTTCTGTATTCTTAGTGCAAGCAAGACGAGCAGCAATGTTCTTTTTGGAGAGCAATGGCTTTCTTCTTGCAACCCTGCCATGCACACCATTGTTGTTCAGTGTTCTTCTGATGATGGACTCATGAACATTAACATTAGCCAATGTCAGAGAGGCCTTCAGTTGCTTAGAAGTGGACTCATGAACATAACATTCGAGGTCTAGACATGCGGTGTAGCAGTTTCAGTTGATTAGAAGTTACCTGGGGGGTCCTTGTGGACCTCGCCAACTATTACATCCTGCTCTTGGGAGTGATCTTTGTTGGTCGACCACTCCTGGGGGGAGGGTAAACTATGGTTTGAAATCTTGTCGAATGTGGATTGGTGGAGTCCAAACTATTTAGAGATGGGTTTTGTAACCAACTTCCAGCCTGATGAGCATCAACACTTTTTCTGAGGCCTCAGAAATTTCCTTTTTCGTGCCATGATTCACTCCACAAAGTGTTGTTGAAGAGCAGGACTTTGATAGATCCTGTTCTTAATAAAACAGGGTGCCCCCTCACACCTGGATGTCATCACATTGATTGAAAACACCTTTTTTTTTTTTTCGTGGGTTTTTATTTATTTGTCTTCTTTTGTTTTTTTTGTGAATTTTTGTTTTTTTTTTTTTTGTTTTTTATTATTTTGTTTTTATTTTGGGTTTTGTTGTTTGTTATTTTTTTTTTTGTTTTGTTCTTGTTTTGTGATTTTTTGTGGGAGGGAGGCCCCGGGGGGCGGGGGTTAGGGGGCTCGGGCGGAAGCGGCTGGGATGCGTGGGGCGCTCTAGGGAGAGGTGGGGGGGGGGGTGCTGTGGGGGTCGGTGGGGTCCGGGGGGGGAGGGAGCGGGGAGAGGGGAGGTGCGAAAGGGGGTACTTTGGGGGAGAGGAGGAGCTGAGGGGGGGGCGGGGGCAGGGGCGGGGCCCGGGGGGGGGGTGGGAGGGGGTTGGGGTGGAGGGGGGTCGGGCGGGGGGGAGGGGGGTTGGGTGGGGGTGTTGGGGGTTTGTTGTTGGGGGGGGGCTGGTGTTTATCGGGGGGATGGTATTTTTTTTTTGTGGTGGTTGTTGTTGTTGTTGTTGGGGGGAGGGTCTATTGGAAAGCCGGGCCCGCCCCGTGAGAGATATACCTCATTTTCACCTTCAAAAGTAACTTGCTAATTTAGAGTTCAAATACTTTTGCCAACCACTTAATATGTATATTGGATCATTTTCCTCAATAAATAAATGAACCAAGGTATAATGTTTTTTTTTCATTTGTTTATTTATGTTCTCTTTATCTACTTTTAGGGATTGGTGGAAAAAATGTTTTGGGTCCTATTTTGCATAAATATTAGGAAAATTCTGAAAGGTTGTCACAAAAACTTCAAGCTACTACTGTAATTACCCAGGATCAGTAACCAACTTTAGTAATGTCTCTTGCTTTGTTTTTGAATGAAAGCGAATCCCTGCAGTTATTTTTCCACATACAGTGCCTTGCAAAAAGTATGCGGCCCCCTTTGAAACTTTTCAACCTTTTGCCACAATTTCAGGCTTCATGACATAAAGATATGAATTGTAAGTTTTTGTTGAAGAATCAACAACAAGCTGGACAACAATCGTGAAGGTGGAATGAAAAATTTATTGGATATTTTAAATAAACTTTTTTTGTGAAAGAAAAAAAACTGAAAAGTGCAAAAATTATTCGGCCCCTTCTGCGTTACTACTTTGTATGCGGCCATCTGGTTTGCTGCGATTACAGCTGCAAGTCGCTTGTGGTATGTCTCTATCAGTTTTTGCACATCGTAGAGATATTAAAATTTTTTTGCCCATTCTTCCTTGCAAAACAGCTGGAGCTCAGTGAGGTTGGATGGAGAGCGTTTGTGAACAGCAGTTTTCAGCTCTTTCCACAGATTCTCGATTGGATTCAGATCTGGACTTTGAGTTGGCCATTCTAACACCTGGATAGTTTTACTTGTGAACCACTCCATTGTAGATTTTGCTTTATGTTTTGATCATTGTCTTGTTGGAAGATAAATCTCCGTCCAAGTCTCAGGTCTTTTGCAGACTCCAACAGGTTTTCTTCCAGAATGGTCCTGTATTTGGCTCCATTCATCTTCCCATCAATTTTAACCATCTTCCCTGTCCCTGCTGTCATGATGCTGCCACCACCATGTTTGACAGTGGGGATGGTGTGTTCAGGGTGATGAGCTGTGTTGCTTTTACGCCAAACATAACGTTTTGCCTTGTGGCCAAAAAATTCGTCTGACCAGAGCACCTTCTTCCACATGTTTGGTGTGTCTCCCAGGTGGCTTGTGGCTTTTCATGGATATTTTTGAGAAATGACTTTCTTCTTGCCACTCTTCCATAAAGGCCAGATTTGTGCAGTGTACGACTGATTGTTGTCCTATGGACAGAGTCTCCCACCTCAGCTGTAGATCTCTGCAGTTCATGCAGTGTTCATGGGCCTCTTGGCTGCATCTCTTATCAGTCTTCTCCTTGTTTGCGCTGAAAGTTTAGAGGGACGGCCAGGTCTTGGTAGATTTGCAGTGGTCTGATACTCCTTCCATTTCATTATGATCACTTGTACAGTGCTCCTTGAGATGTTTAAAGCTTGGGAAATCTTTTAAACTTCTCCACAACAGTATTTCGGACCTGCCTGGTGTGTTCCTTGATCTTCATGATGCTCTCTGTGCTTTAAACAGAACTCTGAGACTATCACAGAGCATGTGTATTTATACGGAGACTTGATTACACAGAGGTGGATTCTATTTACTATCATCAGTCATTTAGGTCAACATTGGATCATTCAGAGATCCTCACTGAACTTCTGGAGTGAGTTTGCTGCACTGAAAGTAAAGGGGCCGAATAATTTTGCACGCCCCACTTTTCAGTTTTTTATTAAAAAAAAAAAAAGTTTAAAATATCCAATACATTTCATTCCACTTCACGATTGTGTCCCACTTGTTGTTGATTCTTAACAAAAAAATTACAATTCCATATATTTATGTTAAAGCCTGAAATGTGGCAAAAGGTTGAAAAATTTCAAGGGGGCCGAAACTTTTGCCACGGCATTGTAATTAAATCCTTCTCAGGAAAGAGCACTGTTAAAGTAGAGGAGGTTCACCAACTGGTGAGGAATTAATTGGCCATTTGGATTTTGACTGTGATGTTCAGGCTCTACGCTTGGTCAAAATAAATAAATAAATAAGATTAGATCAAATTTATGATAACTGACAGTTGTGGTTTGCCAGATTTTTCTCCATAAAAAATACAATGACAATATATAAGGCATTATGGTATGCTTTTTTTTGCACAATAAATTTTATATTTGACAAATCTATTGTTTACAGAAAAAACATACCATGTTTTTCAAAATAACCCCATTCTAGCACCCCATGCACACAACATACCAGTTCTCATATTCAAATTTACCGTTGCCAAAAAAGCATACTGTAATGTGTACACGTTGTCACCATTATTTTTTTACAGTAAAATTCTGGCAACCTACAGGTCAGTATTTTTACCAGATATTTTTTATGGATTTTTTTATAGTGTAGATATACATGTGTTTATTTAAACTTTTTTCCAATTTATTAATAAGAACCTTGTAGTTTTTCTAGGATAACAGCATGACTTTGAAATGAACAGACAACGAGAGATATCTACATCACAACAACAGAGCAATAGAAGGAAGACAGTTCCTCTACTCCTTTCCCTCGCTTCTTCCTCTTACTCAAACTGCAACAGGAAAATGAAATTCCATAGAATAAAAGCATTATGTAAAACAAAGCATGTGCTGCAGTCATTAAGTAATTTTTATATATTTATTATATATATACTATATATATATATATATATATATATATATATATATATATATATATATATATATATATAGGTGATGGTTCTGCAGTAAAATGTAGACTACCATAAATCAGCCTTTACAGGCATGTGAGGCTTAACAGATGTCGTTTATTACTGTAAGGAATTGGCAGGATGGAAGTTTAAAAAAAATAAAAACCCAAAATGTTCTTGTAAATTACAGAAAGCCATTAGCAGGTACATACTTCCACATCATATATCAAGTTTAGAAACACTGAATCAGAATAAGACTATACTAAATCACTAAAAACAGCCGCAGTGGTTGAGAGGTAGCTACTGTAAACAGCTGTGTCTGAGGACTTAGGTTCAAATTCCAGGAGGGGCTTGTAATGTGAAGGTCAAGTGATGCATTGTCATTACCCTGTGATAGACTGGCACCCTATCCAGAGTGTATCTTAGGCTTCAAACCCTCTTTCTTGACCCTGAGCGGGATCAGTGGAATGATTCTAAAGCACTAAAATGTCACTATATTACCTTTATCCATTATTAACAATCTTTTGCATTGCAGCCTGTACTGTGCTGCATGCTAGAAATAGTGCAGCAGAACATCCAACAGATACCTGGGGTTTCTGGCCGTTGCCCAGGCTCACTCTGTAGTCCATAATCCCAGCTGAGTATCTGGGGGATTCAAGTCCCTGCCCCCTGCCCTCTGTCTCCAAACACTGATCCCCAGCTGTCCTGACCTCAACATTGCTTAATTTAACAGGATAAATCCTAGGAGGGAACCAGTGTCAGGTCACTTGTTTTTTTTGTCCTGTGGAATAAACAGAGTACAACACCCAGTGAGCTGCACATTAAAGAACTACTACAGCACACTGTAGAGAGTAAGAGACTGGAAGTGAGGCAAATATTCTTGACCTCAATTGGTGAATTAAATGGAGTTTGGGCATGAACAAATGTTTTCAAACCAAGGAAAAGTGATTCTACTGTACGTTGATGCTCCATTTTGTGTCATTCTTTTCATTTCCTTTTACCAAAGGGACACAAGTTTTTCATTCCAAAAAGAAAGTGTGGAAAATCTGTAGACATAGGGGTATGACTGGAAACCAGCCCTCACACATCATAAAATCTAAGCTGGAACACAAATGTGCGTTGGGGATTGGATGGCATAATTTGTGGTTGTGACTCATGACCCATGACAACCTAATTTGGAAACCCTGCTAGACTGTAACAGGCCGCAGACCACAATCCACTCAAGATCTTTTACTTGGAATATAAATCTAAAGTTAACAAGGAAAAGTGAATTGACATTATAGAAAAATGTGCCATAAACATCTAAAATCTACATATAAATGTAATCTAACAGCATCATTATATATTCCAACATGGTACATGCTGGATGACGTTAATGTAGCTATCTTTAATGCCAAGGATATACACTATATGGACAAAAAGTATATCATTGAATTCAGTTGTTTCATTCAACTGCATTGCCACATGTATAAAATCAAGCACCTAGCCATGCAGTCTGCCTTTACAAACATTTATAAATCATGGATTTACAGAGCTCAAAAAATTTGAGTGTGGAACTGTAATAGGATGGCACCATTGCAACAAATCAGTTCATGAAATTTCTTCCCTTCTAGATATTCCACAATCAACAAAACTGTGCACCGGGAGCCTCGTTGCATGGGTTTCCATGGCTGAGCAGCTGCATGCAAGCCTTACATCACCAATCACAATGCCACGTGTCCAACTGAGTGGTGTATAGCACTGTGCCATAGGACTCTGCAGCAGTGTAAAAATGTGTTCTGTTGAGTGACAATTCACGATTCTCTATCTGACAGTGTGATGGACGAGTCTGGGTATGACGAATGTGGGGGACTGTGGTAGCCTAGCGGTTAAGGTACTGGACTATGGGCCAAAAGGTCCAGGGTTCAAATCCCACCTCTGTCAAGCTGCCACTGTTGGGTCCTTGAGCAAGGCCCTTAACCCACAATTGCTTGGATTGTAAGATCGTATCAATTGTAAGTCGCTCTGGATAAAGGTGTCTGCTAAATGCTGTAAATGTAATGTAAATGAGGAGAACGTTACCTGACTGCATTGTGCCAACTGTATAGTTTGGTGGAGGAGGGAGAATGCTATGGACTTGTTTTTCAAAGGTTGGCCTATGCCTCTAAGACATGTTGGACAATTTAATGCTTCCAACTTTGTGTTAACAGTTTGGGGAAGGCCCTTCTCTGTTCCAGCATGACTCTGCCCCAGTGCACAAAACAAAGGACATAAAGGCATGGTGAGTTGAGTTTGGTGTGAGAACATGACTAGCCTGAACAAAGTCCAGAACACCTTTGGGATGACCTCACAAAAGCTCTTCTGGATGAATGGGCAAAACATTCCGACAGACACACTCAAATCTCGTAGAAAGCCATCCCAGAAGAATGGGAGCTGTTATAGCTTCAAAGAAGGGACCAACTTCACTGCCTATGGATTTATAACCCCAAACCAGAAAAGGTTTGGGTAAGAAAGGGATGGTATGAAAAGTGCATAGAATAAAAACTGCAGAGAGTATGAACCCAAGATATTTCATGTTTTTTTCCGGTCAACTTAATTTCATTTGTTAATAAACATCCATTCCATGTGATTTCAACAGGTGATTGTAGTCGAGATTTGGTACAAAAGCAGTACAAGAGGTTTTGAAGACCAAAGATGGACAGAGGATCTCCAGTTTGTCACTACAAAAGAGAAAATGATTGAAATGTATAAAAACAATGTTCCTAAAAGAAAGATTGGAAGGAATTTGCAAATTTCTTCCTCTACATTGCATAATATTATTAAACAATTCAAGGAATCTGGAGGAATTTCAGTGTGCAAAGGGCAAGGGCGCAAGCCTAAAGGACCATCATTCATCAACAGCTGATGAACCACATGGGTAAGGGATTACTTTGGCAAACCTATGTCAAGCAAATAGAGTTACATTCACAAATGCCACTTAAACCTTTAGTCTGCAAAAAAGAAGCCTTATGTGGTCAGACAAATCAGTATTCCAGATCTTTTTTGGAAGACACAACTCTGCACCAAAGAAGAAAAAGGAAAATTCAGACTTAATCAGCAAAAGCCAGGTGGCTTGGTGGGTAGCAATTTTGTCTCACAGTAAGAAGGGCCTGGGTTCAATCCCCAGGTGGGGTGGTCTGGGTCCTTTCTGTGCGGAGTCTGCATGTCCTCCCCGTGTCCATATGGCTTTACTCCAGGTTCTGCGATTTCGTCCCACAGTCCAAAAACATGTGCTAGGTTAATTGGTGTTTCTAAAGTGCCCCTAGTGTGTCAGTGAGTGCATGAGTGTGCCCTACGATGGATTGGTGCCCTGTCTAGGGTTGTTCCTGCCTTGTGCCCTATGCCACCGGCTAGGCACTGGCTCTCCTGTGACCCTGTCCAGAATTAAGCAGATATGAAAACGAATGAGTGAAGGAAAAGTCTAAAAGCCAGGGTTTGTCATAGTATGGGGTTGTGTCATTGCCCTTGGGAAAGATCATTTTGCTGTATGTGATGGCAGCATTAATGCAGAAAGGTACAGATTTCAGAGCTGTGGTAGGACTGTGGTAGCCTAGTGGTTAAGGTACTGGACTATAGACCAGAAGGTCCAGGGTTCAAATCCCACCTCTGCCAAGCTGCCACTGTTGGGTCCTTGAGCAAGACCCTTAACCCACAATTGCTTGGCTTGTAAGACTGTACCAATTGGAAGTCGCTAAGGATAAGGGCGTCTGCTAAATGCTGTAAATGTAAATGTAGAGCAACATATGCTGCCTTCCCAAGGACATCTTTTTCAGGGATGTTGATGCATTTTTCAACAAAACAATGCAAAAACACATGCTGCACACATTACAAAGCCATAAAGAGGGTACGGGTACAGCACTGGCCGGCTTGCAGTCCTGACCTATCCCCAACAGAGAATGTGTCGATTCCAGTGGTAGTCTCAAATGAACCTAATCTCATACATGTACTAGATTTAACTCAATCACAGCTTAAAACATCCACAGGTATAAGGTCATATACATTTCGTAAATTTATGCTGATGTATCACTCCAACAATGCCTTAGTTATTTTCCAAGAAGGTTATTTTTGAGCTCCAATTGTTCAGTACAAATTACACTGTAGCCCAGTCAGGATTTGTGCATGTGTGTGCTGGAGCGATGTTCTGAAACCTTACCCCATGGTTAGGAAAGCCCTCCTAAACCTTGCAGTGGAATGAGATTCTATAAATACATCCATTAGTGCTGAAGGAAGTGTCGGGAGATGAGAGGGGGCACAATGGAGAAAACTGATTTTGAAATACAGAGAATGTCTACATTTACAATAATAGTTTAGCACTGCAGAAATGAAAAGCAGATTAATTTGGGTATGTTTGGAGAGGCTAGAAGTGGCAAGATGATTTTGGATTGAGTGGGGGCAAAAATGTTGGTGGTAAGCAGGTATGGAAAGAGTAAGATAGTAAATGGTGGGTAATTGAATTATCTTAACCATCAAAGCTCCTACATTTCCACTACGCACATGAGAAAAGTGGCAGGAGTTCAGAAAAAGGCTATCATCTGACTTCAATTTCCTGCCTGCACAGGAATGAGGCAAGACTGAATTCAAGCTCTTGTTAAATGACTTGCTGTTCCCATGATTGACTCAAGCACAAGACAAAAATCTTTCGGTTCAGCATCATTTCTATGTTAATCATAGGTTATGAACAGTGGCCCAAGTCTTGACCTAGAAGATATAGAACTTAAATTCTAAAACTTTTATTAAAAAAAAGAAAAGAAAAAGTAAAAACACTGACATTTATCAGTAGCACACATTTAGTCCTCTCAACTATAATTTTAGTGGATCTTTGCAGATGCAGCTCGCCTTTCAGTTACACCAAAATTTGAATAGTTGTGGTTCCATTATCAGTAGCAAAGCACTGCATAGAGACTATGGCCAAGAGATAATTACTGGTTGCTAAGCTGTATTGCTTCTGTGACAGTCTGCAGGGAATTCTTCCATCTCCTCCACATGAAACCAGGTGGCTGGTAATAAATTAAGCCCTCAGTTGAGAAGTGGGTGACATGCAGGCCTCATATGCCCATCTGTTACTTTGATGATGAAAGGACTTCCCAGTCTCCCTCCATACTAAATGTCATCTCTCATCACTTCTGCTTCTATTTCAGTGGCATCTGACAGTTCCACAGAGGCAAACTATGGCTGAGCCAAAAAGACAGAGATGGGTATCTTCATCAACAATACAATAGATGCGTTCTCTACACAAATGCACTCCACTGTCAGGGATGACACACCTTCTTAATTGGCAAGGACAGGACTGACGTCCATAACAGAGAGAGGATAGGAAGATAGGAAAGAGTAGAAGCAGCAGAAGTAAGGTGAGGTAAAGATGTAAATAAATAGCTACAACAATTAATATATAAATAAATGTGTAAAGGGCAACAGCTCTAGGAGCTACCCAGGGATCTGCTGTAATTCTATAAACAACTGGCCTGGAAACCATCCCTCACACTCTTCTCAAATAGGGACCGTGCAAGAAATAGATAGAGGGTCAGAGAAAGAATGGCTGAGATAAAGAGCTGTGGAGACACAAAACGTTACATGAGGATCACAGCAGTAGTGTTGAAAAACAGATCATCAGAACACAGTGATATAAGCTTTTATGATGCTTCACCTCCATGTCACAGTCATTTTACTAGAGACCCACCTAGCTCTAGGTCTCGATGAACTTCATAACACACAGCATCGTACACTCAACACTGAGGATTTGTTTGAGATTTTTTTTTTTACACTGACAACTGACATTACATTCAAGTCCATGGGCATTCATAAAAATCTGTCCTTCTTTGGATAATTTAATTTAATTTAATTTAAGTATTTTAACTACTTTAACTTCTCTATGAAGGCTTTCCAAAAGAGTTTAGCTTTAAAAAGTCAAATAAAGCCACAGACTAATGTTTGGGGTTCACCAAACTTGGCAAAACATTTATTTATGAACCACATTTTGAAAGTGTGGGCAAAGTAAAACAGGGAAGATCTTCTCCAAACCACTGACATAACATTGGAAGCACACAATTATACACTCACCAGCCACTTTATCAGGTCCATCTCTTGTTTATACACCAATTGTCCGTTTAAAAAGTTCCACTTACCATATAAAAACACTTTGTAGTTTTACAAATACAGACTGTAGTCCATCAGTTTCTCTGCATAATTTGGTTTGTCCCCTTTACTCTGTTCTCTAATGGCCAGGACCCCCACAGGACCACCACAGATCAGGTACTGTGGTGGTGTGTTAGTGTGTTGTGCTGGTATGAGTGGATCAGACACAGCACTACTGCTTTAGTTTTTAAACACCTCAGTGTTGCTGCTGGACTGAAAATAGTCCACCAACTATAAATGTCCAGCCACCAGCATCCTGTAGGCAACATCCTGTGAGCAAGGATTAGAGGATGACTAATGCAAACTGTACACCAGCAGATGAGCTAGTGTGACTTTGCATCTACACGGTGGAGCAATATGGTAGATGTGTCTAATAGAGTGTACAGTGAGTGAAGACAATGTTTAAAAACTCCAGCAGCACTGCTGTATCTGATCCAATCATATCAACAAAACATACGCTAACACACCACCACCATATCAATGTCACTGCAGTGCTGAGAATGATCCACCACCCAAATAGTACCTGATCTATGGGGGTCCTGACCATTGGATAACAGAGTAGGACTAATAAAGGGGAGTAACAAAGTATGTAGAGAAACAGATGGACTACAGTCTGTAATTAGAACTACAAAGTGCATAAATGTGTTAAGCGGAAAAATGGACAATGAGTGTAGAAACAAGGAGGTGTACCTAATAAAGTGGTAATAGTTAAATAATTAGGATTTTCTTTCACATGAATAACAGGCCCAGCCCAAATTACCCAAGATAGCCCCATGAATAGTATTTCTCCTCCACCATAGATTATACTGTAGCAGAGTGCTTTACCCCACCACAGCTGCCGCTTGGTGGTGTAAAGTTTCTGGATGTAGGCAACATCGATGTTCAGTGCTCAAATTACTTGTTGTTGCAGGTAGTCCCATAGATTTTCAAGAGGATTTACATCTGGGTGATGTTGAGGGTCAGTCCAGATGTGTGACTAAATGTTCCTGAATGTTTATCATGTCAATCAGTGACATTTTGCAGCCTTATGAACATGAAAATTGTCATCTTGGAAATACAGATAGGAAGGTTATGTTCCTCAAGGTTGTGTTCCAGCTCAATTTAGGCATTATGGTTCAAATTTACTGTCACCTCAATCAAAGCACTCATTTCTGTGTGTAAATAAAACACCCCCAGAACATCACAGAACCTCCTCCAGCTTAAACCACGCCTTGCATGCAGTCCTCATTTGTAGGCTTCCTGAGGTCTTTGATGAACATGACGCCTAGCATCACTTACATATTATTCCCAATTTTTGTGTCCTTTTGCCCACTGTTGCCACCGGGCAACTTTGTGAGCAGAAGTGAGCAAAGGCCTCTTGCGTGGTACTCTGCTCCATATGTTCATGCTATGCAGTTCAATGCAGAGTGTTCTTTCAGAAATTGGTTGTGAAGGACCTGCGTTTATACCTAGAAGCAATTCAAAGTGATTTTTATCCACACTATGACATGCCCAAATGCAATCACTCCTTTTGCCAATCATTAACATTTACATTTACAGCATTTAGCAGACGCCCTTATCCAGTCCTTATAATCCAAGCAATTGTGAGTTGAGGGCCTTGCTCAAGGACCCAACAGTGTCAGCTTGGCAGAGGTGGGATTTGAACCCTGGACCTTCTGGTCCATAGTCCAGTACCTTACCCGCTAGGCTACCCCAGTCCCATTAACATCAGTCACTGCACTGTACCACCTCTTCTCAATCTATGTATCCTGTCGCACACCCCACAGGTATTTATCACTTGATCAATGTACAACGCCATCTGCAGGAGCCTGAAGTTACTAGTACCTTAAACATGCAAGGTGACAAATTTTTTGTCCGGGGCTTAGTTCTTGAGCTGATGCTGCTTCCAGAGGCAGTCTGGACCTCAGTAGTGAGAGTTTCAAACAAAGACAGAGGATCTTTGTGCTGCATACTTCAGCTCATGATGCTTCTGCGAGTCTTACTTTCCACAGCTGAGTTGTAGCTGTTCCTATTTTGAATCCACAGTTGGAAGAGCTCTAGCAGGGCAGAAATTTGGCCAACTGACTTGTACCAGCTGGGGTGGATTCCTATATCAATGCTATTTTGAAAGTGTTCAGTACAACCTACTCTGTAGACCTAGGTCTATAGAGATTAAGTGATTTGCATGCTTTCTATCATGCAAAAATTGCAGAAATAGGTATCCACCACTAGAGTGGGTGTCTACATACTTTTGGCTAAATAGCAGACATTTTCTAAGATAATTCTATCACTGACTCCCACTGGTATTCAGCTGCTCACAAGTTCTCTAAGCAATAATAAAGTAGTGATTCACAGCAATTGTGAGGGGAAAAAAGTTTCCATAGTTTCCAGTTTATTTAAAAATATAGGCAATGTTCTTTCTAAAAAAGGGACATAAAAGCACATTGTGAGACATTTGCCAGACGTTTCTGTTCCCTTGGCAAACAAACCACGTTTTTATGCACCCCCGCTTTCTGTGAATGGAGTTTTAGATTGTAAATGCAGATGTGAGATTTATACATTATATAGACAAAAGTTTCTGGACAACCCTTCTAATTACTGAGCTCTACTATTTCAGCAACACTCACTAGTAACACATTACTAATATAAAGCATACCTTTCTGGATTCCCCATAGACAAACAACAGCAGTAGAATGGGTTGTACTGATATCCCAGTGACTCTCAATATGGCACATTTATAGACTTCCACTTGCAACAAGTCAATTCATCAACCTTCTGCTCTGCTGTCTTTAAACAAAATCCATAGAGAATTGGTTTGAACTTGGCCGCAACTTCATTAGAGACCTGGACTGGAATGCCAAAAGTGAGCCAGTGCTTATTGTCTAACACCAGTAGCTGACTTCACAGTCATGTGAAGAACAAAGTCTCTTAGAAGAACAAAGGCTATTGTAGCAGCAAGATGGGGGCAAACTCCACGCTAATGCCCATGTAATTTTTGGGTGTCTACAAACATTTGTCTATGTAGTGTCTATGCAGTGACTAGTCAATTTGTATTTAATCCCCCTGGGTAGAAATACAGTACATTATAGGAGGAGTCTTCCTTTTTTCAGCTCATCACATCCAGTTTCTAGTAATCACTTGATTGTGTGGCCTTATACTCATTAAATATACTCATTAAACTTTTACATCATTTACCCAGTGCCTTATTGAACTGGCATTACACAGCAAGCACTACATGGCTTAACAAACCTCAATAAGAGTATGAGATCCCCAAATGTGCATCTGTAGACAGTGTATGAAGAGGCTTTTTAATACTTATGTATATTTTAATGTACACCTTGTGTGGATATCCAAAGTAGACTACAAAGAAAGACCTTAAAAGGACAGAGTACTGAGGAGTTTGTGTGTGTGGATGCGTGTGTGTGTGTGTGTGTAAGTGGGCTTTATCTGCAGTGGTGCTGAGCTGTATATTTATAGCCCATCTAGATAAAGAGTGCCTGTTCATACACCACTACCTCAATTAGCCACCCCATAGGTAGACTAATTCAATCAGGCCAGCTTTGCACACCACACCACAGACATTCTGCTCACTGAAGTCGGGCTCAGCACATTGAACGACTGCTCGAACCCTGAGGTAAGGACCTACTAAGACTAACACACTGTGTTGTACACAGTTTATTCTTGCAGATGTATCACTAACACAAATGCTGACGATAGGTCTGATAGAAGGGACCAAATAGCGTTGGAAATAGGATCCAAAAATATTTTTCATGGACCAGCATGATATGATTTGGAAGCTGAAAGAATTTCTGAAAAGGTTTTCCTCCTTTCTTCATAAAACTAACAATCATAAAAAGATACCATTACATATTACCACAGCTATTCTGGTTCCACACATCTGGTAAGATACAGTAGATATTGCACCCAGGAACAACTGTATCCTGCTGATCTATTATGTAATTCTAGAGCATCAGAATGCATGGTTTACCTGTATTCATTCATAATGCTGTAAGATTTAATAAAACCTAAATCCATTAAGCACCAGATTTGCTTCATGTTATTGTTCAGTCTTTGTATCAAATTCTTTATTTCATGAGATCAAACTACATTTGGAATGCACCGCACAGACTTTGTTTAAGAAGTTCAGAAACGCAGGATAAAAGCTTTGTTTTAAAGCCTGTTTGGATTGATAACATTCTGAATAACACTCATTAGCTATTTGGCTAAGTGGGGGTTCACAGCTCCAGTCCTGGATTCCAACATAGTTTGGTAATTTCTCAAAGACATCTGATTTCATTCTCTAGCTAATGGGTAAGAGCCAAAAAGTCACCATAATAGCCCTCCTGTAATGAGGTTACTGTGAAACACTATATAAGGCACAAATCATTATCAGGACCAGTGGAGGTGATATACACTACTGTGCAAAAGTCTCAGGCCACCATTAGATTAGATATACCATTGTTTCATTAGAATACAATCAGAAACCACAGGGAATTTGAATGCAGTGTTACAAAATACTGAAAAAAGTTGTCCAAAGTTTTTTCAAATGAAACCAGATTGGGCCATATCAAATACCTAAGGGCCGGTATTATTCATAAAATACTCAAAACATTGTTTATGAAAAAAATACATATTATTAATTTTAGCACAATAACTGCAACAGGATATCAAAAGAGGGGAAAAAACAACTTGCTGCAGATTATTTAGGCTAATTAACATCTCATTTAAAACATCTTCCATCAGTATTTCTCATGAAGATTGTATTTTATGTTGCTATACATTACCAGACCTACGGAATTCAATAACAAAGCAAGTCTTATATTTCCTAAGTCAAATAACCAAATATACATAGAATATTTTTTTTTTTTTACAAATAATCCTTATGTTAAAGTTCAAACCACATGCTACAATTTCAAATATGAGATAGCCCACTAGAAACTAATGCAAGTGGTTGTGTTTCATGCTCGACTGCATTATACATGTTAGATTTGGTGTGATAGCTGTATTTGTGAGGAGCAATATGTCACATAAGTGCCGATCAGTCAGTCTGGACCTGAAGAGTGATGCAAAGAGCCAACAAAATCTGCCCTCATTTGGACATATGACTGGACTTTTGACACCCCTGAATTTGAGCAATAGCAGCATCATCCTTCTACAGTCCTAAGAAGCTTGATAAGGAATGGTCATTTTGGAATGGTAACAGAAAAAAAAGAAACCACTCATAAGGGAAGCAGGGTGAAAAAGCTAAGATATGCTGAAGCTCACAAATACTGTAATGAAGATCAGTGGAAAGAGTATCCGAGTTTAAAATTTTTCATTCCAGTTGTTGACTAAAGGTTATATATAGTCATCATAGCATTCTTAAAACAACAAATCCAATGGTGGCCTAAGACTATCAGACTTTAGATACAAGGCTCACACCCTCACAGTGGCCTTCTACAATGATAACAGGCTGCCATTGGCTTTGTATGTGACACAATACACTGTTATACAAGTCCAGGCCATAGTTTAATATTCTCTAGGGATAATCCACCTGTCCTCCTGTACCCTTGATCTCCTTGATTTTTTTTATTCAGAAGCATCCAGAAAGTATAAGTCTGCACTGTCTTCTCATTTACCTTATTTAAGGTGGCTAAAAGGTTACTAAACATAGCCAGAGATAGTGAAAGCCTGGAAGATTAGTGGACATGGTGCCAAGAAAGAGCTGACAGAAAGGTCTTGGGTCAACATGCTGGTGCCAAATACAAAGTGAGCAATCACTGGAGAGTCTAAAGGCTAGAAAAAGGGTGGAGACTGTGGTGGCACAGTGAAAAGGGCCTGGATTATGGACCACAAGTCCCATGTTTCAAGTCCCAGCAGTGCCAACCTTTCACTGTTGGGTCCTTAACCCATAACTGCTTGGACTGTATATACTGCTTGTGACTATATATAAATAATTTAGCAGACACCCTTATCCAGAGCTACTTACAATTGATACAGTCTTACAATCCAGGTAATTGTGGGACAATTGCTCAAAGACCCAACAGCCTGGCAGAGTTTGGAACCCTGGACCTTCTGGTCCATAGTCCAGTACCTTAACCACTAGGCCACCACAGTCCCATGTATACATGGTATATATACTATGGTATTACATGGTATTTTTTTCTTTCTTTTTCATTTTAACCCTTATTTAACCAGGTTAGTCCTATTGATATCACAGATCTATTTTCAAGGGCAAGAATGGCAGCAACACGGAGTCACAACAGAAGAATTCGCACATATTAAAAACAATTACATAAAACAGCTTACATAAAAAATCTACACAAAGACGGATGGATCCAACTGACTTCACCATAGCCTTAAATGGTACAATATTTTGATTCTCAAGTTCATTCTGTAACTTGTTCCAGGCAAAACTTGCAGAAAACCTAAAATCTGTCTTTCTCAATTCAGTCTAAACTTTGACAACAATAATCACAAGACATCCATTTAAATCATTTTTTTTTAGTTTCCATTTCCATTCATTCATATCAATTTATTTCGGTTATGCCATTTGACGTAGTTAGCCAGGGTAAGTTTGGCCATCAGTCCAGAAACTAGAAAACTGAATGCAGTGGCATGTAGAGTAAAGAAATAATTAGAGACAAAAGGACATGGATCAGGACCTGAATAATAAGATTCCAAGACATAATTTGAGAGCACATGGCAGAAAATTAAATGAATGGACAAGATACAAATATATATATATATTTCCAGTCACATAACACAAAGTTGTGTGGTTTTTTTGTGTGTGTTTTAAAATAACTTAATGAATAACTGGCGTATGGCATTACACAATTAATCCTTTAAGTGTGTTCTGATCACAGCAGAGTGCAATTTGTTCTTAATTATTAAAACACCTGTTCAGCAGAACTTCTTTAACCAAAATAGAATGTAAAATATGCATAGAAAGACCAAACATTAGTCTTTTTCTATAATTACAAAAACAACTCACATACTATGTTCTCTGGTACATAGTAACTTGGATTACAGTCAATAAACCAATTTAAAAACACCACCAACACTTGTTTGGGCACTAACTCAAACTTGATTTCATTCTTTTAAATTCTAATAAACAGAAGGTTGTGCATCATTACTCTGAAGGTGTCTGTATATTGTTATTTTGTGCTGGTTATATGCGAACTGATCCATCCTGAGCGAGTGCATATCGGTTCTTCTGTGGTAAATGCCAAATCAAGTTCAAATCCAGCACCATGTTACAGCGGGGGATCAAAGAGAGAACAGAACTTTATCCTAACAACAGCTGTGCAACTTTACAAAATAGTTCACAGTGATACTTGAGGTCTGGTTAATCTCTTTTTATTTAGGGAACTAGAAGAAGCTTTATTTAATCTAGCAGGATGAAACAGAGCTGAGTCAGTCTGAAAAAATAACAAGGAGTAGTGGAAAGGAAAGTGAGTGGAGCGAAACGAATGCGAATGGTACTGAACTCTGAGCTGATATGCTGCCTTGAGAAACCTTAAAAAATGAAAAACAAATGGATAGTTGCTAGCTCAGCATTCTGCCCTGCTATGAAGGGCCTTAGTGGTTCTATTTATGCTGGGGATTTCTGCGAGTGGTTAGATGGAAAGAAAGAAAATGAGGCAGGAGGAGGAAAATAATGACAAACTGACATGTCTGTTCTTCTAATTGAACAGACTGTGAAAGAAATACAAAAAAAAGATCAATGATATCATTCCAGCTGGAGTGGGAGAGCTTTACTGAGGGCATACAGGAAGGAAAGAGGAATAAAAGTAGGAGGGGTAGAAAGAGAGAGTTGTAAATGAGAAATGAGAATAGAAAGAGGGAGTTTAGGCAAGTGAGCATGCTTCAGTCAGTGTTTGCTGCCTTATATGGTCAAACCGTGAAAGGGGATTTGGTAGAGAAATGCAGCTCGGGCAGCACACGGTTTCAGTCAGTGTCAGGAGTGAGAGAGGCGAGGGCCAACCAGGACGTGGGTGAGACACAGGCACTCGCACAGCAAGGCAGCGAGGACAGCTGGCACCAGGTGAGATGCGTTTCAGAGACACACAGCCCATGGCAGGGATAAGGAGAGGAGCTTAACAAAGCCACGATCAAGAGATCTACAGTTGTGAGTAGCCATTATTGAAGCGTGCCAACATGCTCCATCACTCACTCCATCACTTTCAATGCCTGCCAGGAAGTGCCTTTAGTTTTGGCATGGTTGTCAACATAATCTATTTTTAGAGCTCTGAGACCATCCTGCATCTAAAGGTTTTACTGTCATAGTTTACAACTTTGTCATTTTTATGTTGTCTATATTCAGTGACGCTACATACATAGAAAAAAGTTTTAAGTAGTGCTGAAAGAGTTATTTGTGGCATATATTGAATATTACCAAACTCGTGTTTACATTTATATATACAGTGGCGCTTGAAAGTTTGTGAACCCTTTAGAATTTTCTAGATTTTAGCATAAATATGATCTAAAACATCAGAAGTTCTAAAAGTAGAAAAACAGAACCTAGTTAAACGAATGACAAAATATTATACTTAGTCATTTATTTATTGAGGAAAATGATTCAATATTACATATTAGTGAGTGGCAAAAGTATGTGACCCTTTGCTTTCAGTATCTGGTGTGACCCCCCTCTGCAGCAACAACTGTACCTAAACGTTTCCTGTAACTGTTGATCAGTCCTGCACACCGGCTTGGAGGAATTTTTAGCCCATTCACTCCATACAGAACAGCTTCAGCTCTGGGATGTTTGGTGGGTTTCCTCACATTAACTGCTCAGCTCTGGGATGTTGGTGGGTTTCCTCACATTAACATTTTGATTGGATTAAGGTCAGGACTTTGACTTGGCCATTCCAAAACATGAACTTTATTCTTCTTTAACCATTCTTTGGTAGAGCGACTTGTGTGCTTAGGCTCGTTGTCTTGCTGCATGACCCACCTTCTCTAGAGATTCAGTTCATGGACAGATGTCCTGACATTTTCCTTTAGAATTCTCTGATATAATTCAGAATTCATTGTTCCATCAATGGCAAGCCGTCCTGGTCCAGACGCAGCAAAACAGGCCCAAACCATGATACTAGAAGGTTCTCTTCAACTCTTTAGAGATGGTTTTGTAACCTTTTCCAGCCTAATGAGCATCAACAACTCTTTTTCTGAGGTCCTCAGAGATCTCCTTTGTTCGTGCCATGATACACTTCCACAAACGTGTGTTGTGAAGAGCAGACTTTGATAGATCCCTGTTCTTTAAATAAAACAGGGTGCCCTGTTATATGTAATATTGGATCATTTTCCTCAATAAATAAATGCCCAAGTACAATATTTTTGTCTCATTTGTTTAACTGGGTTCTCTTTATCTACTTTTAGGACTGATAATGTTTTAAACCTGCCTTTTTCATATTTATGCAGAAATATAGAAAATTCTAAAAGGTTCACAAACTTTCAAGAACCGCTGTACATTAATAATTTATATTAAAACAAAGATTTATTTAAGACCACCCTCACTGTACCGAAAGTTAAGAAGAATCCCATTTTCATTCTCATTTGTGCTGAATTACTAGACATTCACTAATATCATTTAAATATAGGATGAATTTATTACAGCTCCTGTTGCTCGAAGGTTTTTTGCTTGTTTGTTTATTTGGATTATTTAACATCACTTCATTATTGCTCTCATTTAATGACATACAAAAGGTTACATCAACACTCAAGGTTATATCAAAGCTAGTCTAATATATTTGCAGTACTCCGAACGGGGCCAATTTAGCATAATCAGCTAACATAATGCATGTCTTTGGACTGTGGGAGGAAACCGGAGCACCCGGAGTAAACCCACATGGACACGGAGAGGACATGCAGACTCCACACAGAAAGGACCCAGGTTGCTAGACCTGGGATGGAGTGCTGCCACCGAGCCGCCCTTGCTTGGAAGTTAGAGTCAGCTGCTGATAACAGCAGTTCCTGTGGACCCAGTTTCAAACCCCAAGTTGGGTATAAAATGAAGCTCAGGTGGTAAGTAGTACTTTCAGTACGCATTCAAAGACCTCCCCATGTCCATGTGGGTTAACTCTGGGTGCTCCAGTTTCCAGCCACATTCCAAAAACATGCATTAGGTTGACTGGTCACTCCAAACTGGCTCATGGCTAGTGTACTGATGTAGCCTGTCTGTCGTGAATATGGCCATTGTTCATGATGTGGCGTTAAATAAAAACTAATAAGCAAACAAGTACATTCCAACTATGATCTAAATATATATTCACATGCTCTCAATCACACAATTAGTACATAAAGATATAATCTGTGCTCTCACCTTACAGCTCCAGAGACCCATATTTGAGTCTCAGCCCAACTACTGCCTGTGTATGGTTTCCTCCCGCATTCTAAAGACATGTGCTAGGACAAGTGTCTCTAAATAGTCCAGTGTGAGTGAGTCAGTGCATGCATGTGTCCTGGGAACGACTGATACCTTGTCTATGGTTGGTTGCCACCATGCACTCTGTACTTCTGGTTATGCCTTTTCCATATGCGACACTAAACTGAATTAAGCAGGTATGGAAAGTAAATGAACAAGGGAGTAAGCGAGAGAGTTATAATCTGAGTATATAGGGATATTTTAGGCAGGGCTTGCTGTTGTAGCACCAGGGAATTTTCCCATGAGTGGCCTCCTCTCTTTTAGGCACAGCCATTTGTGCCTCTACTGTATGTGAAGCCAAGCCCAACCCAACCCAAGCAGAAGACAGTGAAGACTCAAATAATAGTCAACGTAGGTGTGGTTGGCATCTAAATACTTACTATTCCCAAAAACATTTAAATACAATCTAACCTCGTTATCTCACCCCCTGTTACCCCTGTTTAAACTCATCTCTTGCTACCTGTGATGGCAGGACGAATTTCCCTCCATGCACTTTATCTTGAAAAGCCGCCAACCCTCAGGCCTCACCCTCGCCATTCTTGAAATGTGACAAATGTCTTACCAGCAATTAAATTCTATCCCTCCAAGTCGCCAAGTTTCAGATGGGTCGGTAGGTGTCACTTTAATCCTGTTGACAGGGTCGCCTTCCCTGCTCTCTCCTCAGTTGGCAGCTCATATTTTCAGCGGATCTTGACCCTGCTTACTCTGCTGATGCCTCGCTGGTAATTGGTATTGTTCAGTTGATGTGAGCAATCTCATTGTCAGTTTTGCAGTTGGCCTAAACCATACAGCACACGACTGACACGCTGTTTTGAACAGAATTTGCAACGCCGGATGATATAGCCTCTGTTATTCATTGCAGACTGCACTTCATATCACAGAAAGACTTATTAGTTATGGACCATTTCTGAAATTTGTGTCAATTAATAGAATCTGTACATGTACGTATATGTTTATGTACATTGTAAAATGTGACTGCACGATCACACAGGCTGCTCAGTAAAACATTATGTCAGCATCAGGAATAAATGTCACTTGGTCTATTTCTTTTGTAAACCCGTCGCCAAACTCGCCTCTCAACAAGAATAGCCACAAAACAGATGTGCCACTAAACCATGGCTAAATGAAAAGAAACACTTGCATAAATATTATGCATTCCTGCAAGTTGTAACGAACCATTAACAGGTTTTACAATTCTCAAGTAACTAAGCTCTCAGACCTCACAATAAACAGGAACAAAAGAAGACATTTTAGACAATGGCATGCTGGTTATTCAACAGCTAATCCAGTACTGGGTCGGCTGGAAGGTCAGTGAATCTGGATTTTCTCATATATTTAATGATCTGATACTTTATTTTATTTCATATCAATGCACTGTATGGCAAGTAGTACAAGTCTATGTCTGCTTAGCTTGACCGAACAGTTTCATGCCAAAGCAGAAAGCATGATTACTAAGCACTCAACAACTAACATAACTCCCAGACACAAACAAGGGTGTTTGCACCTGCCGCAATATTTTGGGCATAGTGCAAGTTCCAATTTTAAAACAAATGAAGTAGGAGCCTTCACAACTGACATGTGTTGCACTATATAGTTTTGCACTTCTCCCTCAAACTAAGAAATATCCGTCTTATTGTCAAAGTTACATTTACACTATTTACAAAGGAAAATAAATAGATCCTCAATAACATTAATTGGAAACAAATTTAAAATTCCCAAAGTCCCTTCCCTCACCATAACACTGCATCTGCACATGACCATAATGAAACAGAAAGAAATAGAAAGTAAAACATTTTCTTAAATATTAATTATAGAACATTATAGAACATTGAATCGTAATAAGTCAAATTTAAATAGTCCATAATCATAAACAAATTGAACTATTACTAAAGGGTATACCCTATATCAGTTCAGTCTACATACAGAAACAATTCCTACAGACTTTTGGGTGCACTTTCATGCCTTGAATATTCGGTTCCACCACATCCCTCACCCCGTGTCCAAGAACCAGTTTGAGACAACTTTAGCTTTGTGATGTGGACCAGTATCATGCTGAAAGTAGCCACAGCAGATGTATAAATTCTGGCCATGAAGGGATGCACATGGTCAGCAACAATACTCAAACAGGCTGTGGCAATGAAGTGATTATTAAGTGGTATTATATTGGGTCAATGCTGTTGTTACTAACTCTACCATCTGTGCACCTCTCACAAATTGAGACTCATCAGACCTGACTATTGTTATTCTAGTCTTTATTTGTCTACTTTTGGTGACACTGTTCACACTTCAGCCTCAGTGTTCTGTTCTTGTCTAACAGAAGTGAAACCTCATGACCTCCTGCTGTTATGAACCACAAAGTTTGACGTGTTATTCATTCTGAGATGCTTTTGTACTCACCACAATTGTACAGTGTGATTATCTGAGATACCATAGCCTTTCTGTCAGGTGAAACCAGCCTGCCCATTCTGTGTTAACCTTTCTTATCAACAACACTTTTCTGTGTGAAGAACTACCACTCATTGGATGTTTTTATTGCTCCATTCTAATTAAATTCTATACACTGTTACAGTGGGGCAAAAAAGTATTTAGTCAGCCACTGATTATGCAAGTTCTCCTACTTAGAAAAATGAGAGAGGTCTGTAATTTTCATCAGAGGTACACTTCATCTATGAGAGACAAAATGAGAGAAAAAAAAATCCAGGAAATCACATTGTAGGATTTTTAAAGAATTTAATTGTAAATTATGGTGGAAAATAAGTATTTGGTCAATAAATTTGGTTCAACTCAATACTTTGTAACATAACCTTTGTTGGCAATGAGGTCAAACGTTTCCTGTAAGTCTTCACCAGGTTGGCACACACTGTAGCTGGTATTTTGGCCCATTCTTCCATGCAGATCTTCTCTAGAGCAGTGATGTTTTGGGGCAACACGGACTTTTCCCTCCACAAATTTTCTATGGGGCTGAGGTCTGGAGACTGGCTAGGCCACTCCAGGACCTTGAAATGCTTTTTACGGAGCCACTCCTTCGTTGGCCGAGCGATGTGTTTGGAATCATTGTCATGCTGGAAGATCCAGCCACGTTCCATCTTCAATGCTCTCACTGATGGAAGGAGGTTTTGGCTTAAAATCTCATGATACATGGTCTCGTTCATTCTTCCCTTAACACGGATCAGTCGTCCTGTCCCCTCTGCAAAAAAACATCCCCAAAGCATGATGTTTCCACCCCCATGCTTCACAGTAAGTATGGGGTTCTTGGGATGCGACTCAGCATCCTTTTTCCTCCAGTTGACTTTTTACCAAAAGTTCTATTTGGTTTCATCTGACCACATGATATTCTACCAATCCTCTTCTGGATCATCCATATGCTCTCTGGCAAACTTCAGACGGGCCTGGACATGTACTGGCTTAAGCAGGGGAACACGCCTGGCACTGCAGGATCTGAGTCTCTCTTACTGTGTTACTGATGGTAGCCTTTGTTATTACTTTGGTCCCAGATCTCTGCAGGTCATTCATCAGGTCCCTCCGTTTTGCTCACCGTTCTCATGATCATTTTGACCCCACAGGATGAGATCTTGCGTGGAGCCCCAGATCAAGGGAGATTATCAATGGTCTTGTATGTCTTACAATTGCTCCCACAGTTGATTTATTCACACCAACCTCCTTGTCTATTGTAGATCCACTCTTCCCAGCCTGGTGCTGGTCTACAATTTTCTTCCTGCTGTCCTTCGACAGCTCTTTGGTCTTGGCCATGGTTGAGTTTGAAGTCTGATTGTTTGAGGCTGTGGACAGGTGTCTTTTGTACAGATAACGAGGTTGAACAGGTGCCATTAATACTGGTAACCAGTGGAGGACAGAAGAGCTTCTTAAAGAAGAAGTTACAGGTCTGTGAGAGCCAGAAATCTTGCTTGTGTGTGGGTGACCAAATACTTATTTTCCACCATGATTTACAATTAAATTCTTTAAAAATCCTACAATGGGATTTATCATAGTTGAAGTGTACCTATAATGGAAATGACAGACCTCTCTCATCTTTCTAAGTAGAAGAACTTGCACAATCAGTGGCTGACTAAATACTTTTTTGCCCCACTGTATGTGTGAAAATTCCAGGAGATCAGAAGTTTAATGAATACTCAGACCAGCCCATCTGGTACCAGCATATCACGGTTAATATCACTGAGATCCTATGACCAGAAGCTGCTGGCCCGTATCTACATGATTTTGTGTGCAGCCCTGCTGATTAGATAATTGCATGAAAGGGTAGTACAGGTTTGCCTAATAAATTGTACACCTAGTGTGTGTTCAACTTACAAATGTTTGTTTGTTTAGCGTAGCATCAGCATCAAAGGCTATTCACGATAGGAGGAAGGTTAATTCGATACCAGTCAGTCACATTCACAAGGGGTCAAGTTAGAGCAACTAATTAACCTAACGCGTGTCTTTGGAATGCGGGAGAAAACCAGAGTACACCCACAGGAAGGACAACGGAAGGACTTCACACAGGCAGAGTCCAAGGTCAAGATCGAACGAGGAATCTCTGGAGCAGTGATGAGACCGCAATAACCAAATGCACTGCCGTGATGCCCCAACTTACAAATGTGACAACACTGTAATGAAAAGTGCTTAGTGTTAATCACAACTGTTACATTTAAGAAGAGAGTGCAATTCAATGAAATAGGATTTCATACATAAAAGTCAGCATTCAACATTTCACCACATAGCCATTCAATGTTTGACTATTCCGCTCTACCAAAAATGACCTCTCACAGTGACAGTGTGTTTGAACTACAACCTACCATGACAACAATGCTGCTATACAACTAAGTCCTTCAGCTTGATTTAAGTGTAGTGTTTTAATAACACTCATTACATTGACCATTTTTGGTGCTTTCCACAATGCCTCGGTGTGTAATGCAGTGAATATTCCTTGCTCATGCTCTCCACTCTCATGGACTTTCTGTTTGACTTTAATAACACCACGTCTCCTACTGAGCATTGATGGCATGCCACTAGTCGCCAAGCTGACAGCGTGAGTCCAGTACATACCGAAGTAAATGCCTGGGACATACATTAGTTCCTGTGGTAAGCAGCTGCCAACCAGTGGACACCTTAGCAAATACAGGCATTTCATTCTTTTTTCATACAAATCCATCACACGTCTTCTTCAAATTAAATGCTCAGTTTTAGAATTCAATATGCAGGCCATGTTTTTGACACCTCTGGTGTAGAGAATATAAACTGTATACCTTTACACCAGGTATTACATTTTGTACATTAAATCAGAGATAACCAAGAGATCAAAAAAGGTTTCACTGAACTGAAGCAATATGTAGTCTTTGAAGAACATGGATGTGAATGTCTCTGGGTGTCCAGATGGCTCCAGAAATTCCCAGACTATCTTTACAAAACCAAAAAGATACAACCGTACAACCAAGTCCAAAACATTAGCACTGATTAATACACTTTTTCTTGAGGGGCAAGTCATATTTGTGTCTATATTAAGTATAGTAAAAATTATGTGTTATAATTCTGATTGACGTTTATTGTTTGCTACTGAAGAACATCGGGCAGCGTGGTGGCTCGGTGGGTAGGACCATCACCACACAGCATAAAGATCCTGGGTTTGATCCCAGGTGGCGTGGCCTGGGTCCTGTCTGCGTGGGTTTACTCCGGGTACTCCAATTTCCTCCCACAGTCCAAAGACGTGCATTAGGTTAACTGATTATACTAAATTGTCCCAGCCTGAGTGTATATAAGACTAATCTCCATATAAACTTGTGTATGGATGTAATCTTATGTCTGTTGCCACTGATACTGATAGCTAAATAAGCAAAATAAACAAAAACAAAAGAAGATAATTAGAGCATGAATGTTAAGAATTGTCTCAACTCATAGACTTACCAAATGTTTGCCTTCTCTTCACGTTTTCCAGGTTTAGCAGGCAGGAGGAAGGATGACAGAGCGTTATGACTGCCATTACTGTAAGGAGTCCCTGTTTGGGAAGAAGTACGTCCTGAGAGAGGAGAACCCTTACTGTGTGAAGTGCTACGAAAGCCTTTACTCCAACACCTGTGAGGAGTGCAAGAAGCCCATCGGCTGCAACAGCAGGGTAATTCAGAGTTATGGGAGACGGGAGACCAGCCCAATGGCGTTGTGAAACTACACATATTACTAATTATGAGGGATGGGGTAACTTGTGGTCAGGACTCTGGACTAATATTCAGAGAAGCTATGCTTTTGGGAAACACACCCCAGGCTGTCTAAATGTGGAATGTTCTAGCCAGTGGGTATGACTTAAAATAGTAAAGATTTATCATTTTTAATACAATCTTTTCAATCACTATAGTCCTATTACACAAATAGACCTAGTAAGATCATTACACTTTATTACTTAAAACATGAAATGCAGTTACAAGAACATTATGGTGATTGAACTAAGATTTACAGTACAGTGGTACCTCGGTTCTCAACCACCTCAGAACTTGACAGAACTTTTACTAGAAACATTTGTTTGTGTCCTTGTCAGTTGCTCGGTACTCTTGCTTAAACTTGTATGCTTCAGGCCACGCGACTCATTTCAGCCAAAACTTGATTCACGATTCATGATTCGTGACTCACGATTCCGTACACAGTGATTCAGATTCACAACTGCTCTCGCTCAGAGAGGAATTGTGTTGTGTTTAGCGTGTTTTATATATTTTTACATCTACAGTACTGTATTCTTAGTGCAAATAAGTCTCCATGGGTCCTAAAAAGGTTAGTTATAAGCGGCAACTGAAAGCAAAACAGGAATTGAATTCTCAGGCTGCAGTTAGTTAACCATTAACATTTTGCACCTTCAATCCATTACTTGCTAAATTACAAGAGCAACACTAGTTAAGCTAGTTAAAGTGTTTTAAACATTAACTGACTTATCATTACTTACCCTGAGGCGCAATCTCCATCTACAGGCGCCATAATGTAACTGCAGTCATTTGAGGTGGATTAAGAAGCCAACTTCAGCCTCGTCCCTGCTCTGATACACCAAACACTCTTTAAACTCCTCAGTTCATGATACATCTAACTTATGATGGATTTGTCTGAACATAACCCCATCGTAAATTAGGGAGTACATGTACAATACAAACACCATTAATGCATATATAATGCCTTATACAGTGTGGATTCTCTGGGGGTCTGGAACAGATTCATTCAATTTACATTATTCCTTGTGAGAAACATTTCCTTGGTACTCGTCTTTTCGGTTCTCGACAAGCCTTCTCAAATGAATTACCGATGAGAACCAAGGTACCAATGTACTGTGAGTGACTTGGATGGAAGGCACCATGGTGGTTGGCTAGCATACTGTCGATGTACCACATGAGTATACAAAACTATGTTTGCTAAAATAATGCATTGAATTGTATTTGGAAAATGAGCAGTATATGTTGTGTATTGCACACTGCCATCCTGAACACTATCATAGCTTGCTGATTTGTTAAGTATGCTGGTCATCAGAATGGGATGCTAGTATTTTGACTAAACAATTTTACCAGCAAGATTTTGCTGTTCAACCAGCAGGACCACTACCAGCAAACCAGCCAAACTTATCAGCTAAACCAGTAGAAAACCTCTACATGACCAGCAGAGAGCAGCATAAACCTGGTTGGCCCAGAACAGTCTTTGTGCTGTTCAGTGATGGTTTTTTTTATTTGGTTATAATTTGTAAAAAAAATAATGAGATCTTTGAGTTTGAAACACAGATCTAGAGTAACAAAAACCACCTTCAGGAACAGCTGTGTATTCCTTTTTCATTGCAACAGGACCTGTCATATAAGGACCGCCACTGGCATGAGGACTGTTTCCACTGCTTCCAGTGCAAGCGCTCGCTGGTGGACAAGGCTTTCTCCACCAAGGATGAGCAGCTCCTGTGTACCGAGTGCTACTCCAATGAATACTCCTCCAAGTGCCATGATTGCAAGAAGACCATCATGCCTGGTAAGACATTTCTCACTATAGGAGTTACATCACGAATAATGTACCCAAGGGTCAGACTTTTTGCTCTTCTTTAAATGCTGTTTCACAAAATTACGAACAACCTGGACGATCAGCCAGATGAAACAGAGACTCAACGAGTGAATGCGAACCAGTTTATATAGTTAGGATAGAGAGAATATACAGGTAGTGGAGGATAAAAAAAAAAAATCAGTACTACTTACAACAGGACAGGCAGACACACTTAAGAATGCCATTTACAGCTTGTTACTAATAAGTAGTGGAATGTCATAGACACAAACATGAGTAACCTGCACAAAAAAAGTCTCTACACACATTAACTGTGTTAGAACAGTCTAGTCTGACACACAAGCAGTAAGGTTACACAAAGATTTAATTTAAATCTGAGAGTTCAGTTTGAGAGCTCAAGGGGCGGTGTGTGATTACTGAGCTCTTATGGCATGGGAGAAGACCCCGAGTGACAAGTGACAGAGTGTAAAAGAATAAATGTTCTTTCCAGTTGATCTCACTGTGGCTGAGATTAACTAAGGAGATTAAGCAGATCTCTTCTATGACTTTCTTTATCCTATGGGACAAATTCTGAATGCATTGTTCCCTCAGTGATTGTACTAACATTGTAGAGTAAGGAAATATTAAAATAAATTGGTGGCAAAAACCACTAAACGTATGAACCAGGCCAGCACACATGAGTAGACACAGACTATGCCAGGCCTTCCTCCAAGCATCTTTTATAGCTTATTTTTTTGTACTTCTTTGCTGTCACAGGTTCCAGAAAGATGGAGCATAAGGGCAATAGCTGGCATGAGACCTGCTTTACCTGTAAACGTTGCCAGCAGCCAATCGGTACCAAGAGCTTCATCCCTAAGGAGAACAACAACTACTGCGTGCCATGCTACGAGAAGCAATTCGCCATGCAGTGTGTGCACTGCAAGAAGGTAGCCTGTTTTTTAGGTTATACTCCTTCAGCTATATATTCATCCAAGCAGTGACTGTAGCCTAAAAAAAGAGCAACTGTGCACTACAGGTACTCCCCGTTTTATGATGGCCAAACTACGGTTAGGTGTTATGACGGCATTCCGAGATACCGCGGTATTACAAAATGGTGACCATCGTGATGGTATTTTTAAAATGTGACTCACTAAATGTCTGCTTCACATGATGGATTTACTTACTAGCGCAGTCAAAACAAAGCGGAGTCCTCAGACAAGGACGTTGTTATTGACACAATGGTCGCTAGATGGCGCCAAATATATTACTTACAATATCAACTTGTGAATGTAATTGAACTTATCGTAGCCATAACCAACACAATCTATTATCTGAAGCTGGTATGATGGTTTGAAAAACCGCCCAACACTAGATCCGACGATATTTCGAATTTACGATGGGAATTTGATCATACACATTAAACCGTACTCTGAATTTAAATACTTTATTGTAAAATAAACTTTATGTGAATGGTTTTGCCCAGCTGGTGTTTTATGTGTTTTAAACATGTTTAAGGTAGACTACGCTATTCAGTATATTCAGGTACCTCAGTTCTGGCTGTGAATTTGTCCCAGAAGGCTTGTTGAGAACGGAAAACAAGGAGTACTAAGCACATTTTTCCCATGAGGAATAATCTAAATTCAATTAATACGTTCCAAAACCTCAGAAACTCCACACTGTATGAGACATTATATGTATTAATTGAGTTGTATTGTACAGGTGCTCCATGATTTACGAAGGGGATGCATTCTGACAAATCCATCACAAGTTAAATGTATCATGAACCGATGAGTTTAACAAGTGCTTGGTAGAGCGAAACTGTATCATACATATCTATCGATAAGAAATGATAAGTAGGTTTATGTTTAAAACAAATTAACCTACAGTTGGCCAAAATAATTAACACAAAGCTTAGTTTATGTTGAAAAATGTCATGTCATTTAGTGAGTCATTTAGTGCACGGATAGTGAAAAGTCAACACTTAGCATAGCATAACTGCTAAGCTAACTGCAGCCTGTGTTTCCTTTCTGGTTTCTCTCATACTAAGTTTTTTAGGACACATTGAGACTTATTTGAAATACGAATACAGTACTGTAGATGTAAAAATAATGAAAGACACAATAAACACAGCGGAGATCTTCACGGAGCAAGATATATTGTGAGGCTGAATCACTGAATTGTGAATCATGAATTGAGTTTTGGCTAAAATTAGTCGCAACCCAGGAAAAAATGTACTATGAAATTTCACAGTAGAACCATGAAGTGGCCAAATTACCACCAAAAATTATAGTATAACTGTGAAGTTCATGGTCAAAGTGTGAAAATTCACATTAAAACTGTCAAGCAATTGACGGTTTTAATATGAAAATTCACAGGACATTTTTTCATGAGAAGGCTTGATTATATACAAGTTTAAGCAAGTGTGCAGAGTACCGAAAAAAAGGCACAAATCGAGACAATTTTATCCTAGTCAAAACGTGTTTAGAACTGAATTAGACGAGTTCCGAGGTGGTCCAGAACCGAGGTACCACTGTATTTGAAATGCCTCGGAATACAATACATTAAATTGTGGTAGCCTAGTGGTTAAGGTACTGGACTATGGACCAAAAGGTCCACGGTTCAAATCCCACCTCTGCCAAGCTGCCACTGTTGGGTCCTTGAGCAAGACCCTTAACCCACAATTGCTTGGATTGTAAGACTGTATCAATTCGAAGTCGCTCTGGATAAGGGCGTCTGCTAAATGCTGTAAATGTAAATTGACGATAGCTTTCTAGAATGCATCACCATCATAAATCAGGGACTACCCACAGTTGGAAATTAAGGGTGAGAAATTTGGTCTCTGTTGAACTGTATGTATTCCTCAGCCCATCACCACTGGAGGAGTGACCTACCATGACCAGCCATGGCATAAGGACTGCTTCTTGTGCACTGGCTGCAAGCAGCAGCTCGCCGGCCAACGCTTTACCTCTCGTGATGACTTTGCGTACTGCCTTAACTGCTTCTGTAATCTCTATGCTAAGAAGTGTGCCTCCTGTACCTCTCCCATCAGTGGTATGCACACACCTGCCATCTACTACCACATTGAGAAAAAAGGTCTGTTATGAAATATGCTGACCTGTGTGTTTCCAAAATCCTACCTGACTTTTTAGGGCTTGGAGGGAGCAAGTACATCTCCTTTGAGGAGCGCCAGTGGCACAATGACTGTTTCAACTGCAAGAAGTGCTCAGTGTCTCTTGTGGGCAGAGGTTTCCTGACCGAGAGAGATGACATCCTGTGTCCCGAGTGTGGCAAAGATATCTAAGATAGAAAACTCACAGACACAACAGAGAAAAAAAAGCTAAGCACTAAACAGGATGGGCAAAGTCTGATCACGCTGTATGAACACTAGTCATAGCGAGCCATTTTAAAACCATCAATTATAATAGGGTAAATGTAAATGTCCAATTTCCTTTCATCTCTGCATTAACAGCTTAAATAGGTAACAGAAAGATGGCACAGGTTTGCTACCCTTAATATTTATTTAAATCATTGCATGAGCAGTACATTTCTCAGTAAAGCTGAACCACTTTAAAAGTCTCAGCCTTAAAAATGGGTTATCTTTTTAGATTTAGGTGAAACAATAAGCTACTAAAAATTGAGTCGAATATGAGCAACTTTAAGCACTGCACTGCCAGCTTAAGCTTAGGGATAGAACTAACAAAAACATGCAATGTTCTGGCTGAATCTATATTTTTTGAAGTGTTGCTAATAATGCTCATGTGTATCAAGCAATAAAACGAATAAAAACAATGTTTACTGTGTTCCTTTCTTAAAAACTGTTTTAAAAAGCGCTCTGATTAAGTTTGTGTCCCACATACCCTGTCAACGTGGTGAGATGGAATCTTGCAACTCACACCCCCTGGTTCTTAGGGTGCATGATCTTGGGTCCTTCCTGACACCTGTTCTCTCACCAGACTCTTCACGCTCCCTCTTGGTCTCTCCTGCAGGCCAGACCTGAGATAAGCAACTCCATAATAAAAAGTTCACCAGAGGTGGTATACAAATCAGAGTCGCTCAGATTCCCCAAATCATGTAAGCTTGGCAAGGTGAAGGCTATCCATGCCACAACATGAGCCAAAACAGAAGTGCACTGTCACAGCAAGTGAATTGTGTACTGAATCTAGCAAACATGCCATTTTAAGGATCTTGCCTCAATTAATTCCCACAGGTGTTCTTATATACTGCATATACACTGAATGGTCACTTCATTTGACCTTCCAAGTCATCAGGGATTCCACTACATGCTGAATATTGCAGGATAGATTCTAAAAGTTGGCACAAATTAGATGGAGATGCTAACACACTCTGAACAAAATGTTCAACCTCATCCCAGATATGTTCTATAGGATTAAGATTTGGGCAGGCCAGGGAAGCATGGAAAACTCGCTGTCATGTTCTTGGAACCATGACTCTCTGATTCTATGACACAGTTGCCATGAAGTAATGAACACCTCCACCAGCCTGAACTGTTGATACCTGACTGGTCGGGTTAATGGATTCCTGCTGTTTGAACCAAATTTTGACCCTCCCATCAGCATGGTGCAAGAGAAATCTGGATTCATCTGACCAGGCCCTGTTTTCCCACTGCTCAGTGATCCACTTTTTGAACTATTTTACACACTATACTCGTGCCTTTCCGATTCCCTCAGACAGCAATGCTACTCAAATTGTTTGTCTGCTGTTGTAACACACAAGCTGCGCATTCAGACATGCACGTTGGTGTGTTAGTGTTGTATTCGGCTGCAATTTGCTTGCCTGTCCACCGCCTGTTCATCAGAATGAGTCTTGACATCCTCCTCTGACCTCTTTCATTGACAAGTTGTTTACGTCCTTGATCACATTCTCTGTGTAGCCTAGCGGTTAAGGTACTGGACTCTGGACCAGAAGGTCCAGGGTTCAAATCCCACCTCTGCCAAGCTGCCACTGTTGGGTCCTTGAGCAAGGCCCTTAACCCACAATTGCTTGGATTGTAAGATTGTACCAGTTGTAAGTCGCTCTGGATAAGGGCGTCTGCTAAATGCTGTAAATGTGTACTTGTCACCATTGCATGGGAAAACCCCCACAAGATTGACAGTTTCTGAAATCCTGGCCAGGGACTGTCTAGCACTTATGACCATGCCTTGTTTGCTCGTTTTTCACTTGCACTTGTTTGTCTAGTACATCCCACAGATGCTCAATCAGATTTGGGGAATCTGGAGGTCAAGTTAACACTTTGAACTCTTTGTCATGTTCCTCAAACCATTCCTGAACAATTTTTGCAGCATGACAGGGAGCATTACTTCACTGAAAGAGGACACCGCAACAATGTATATGTAGGTGGTACGTGTCAAAATAACATCCACATGAATACCAGAACCCAGGATTTCCCAGAGGATCACCCATCAACCTTATTCACTTATTCTGGCAGTGGTTTTAATATTATGGCTGATTAATGTATATTATTTGCTGATTAAGTATATTATATTATTTATAGTAAACTATCACATACAAGAAGGATCAAATTTAGGCAAACGCTGAAAATGTAGCTTCTGATTCTGCATTGCTGACATTAGTATCTTACTGCAGACGAAAGAAAACCCTTGTTCCGGTAGGAAAGAATATACAGCGCCATCTGAAGGTTCACACCGCACAGTCAAAATTCTGATGTCTCTTGTAGCTCCTCGGGTCAAGTGTTACAATTTATCTGACTAAATAATCCAATCACTCACGAAACAGACTGAAATGTCACGTTAAGTTTAATTTTCACTCATGAAGTACATCATGGAGCAGAGCCTCCACCAGGCTGATATTTCACCATAAAAATGAAGCAAAAGGAAGACTTGACACTTCAGCTGGGTGTTACGTACTTAATTCTCCACTATCCAACTGTAACATGATCCAAAATTGGACAGCAAATGTCCAAATAGCTGGAGTTTCCATTTTCATTATTTTTCTTACAGATAAGCCAATATCCTCCCACTCCCAAGCTCATATTTCATAATAAAATGTGTGGAATAAAAAGCACAAACTAATTGGTTGCTAAATGCAATTCTACAAGCTTGTTCCAAAAACATTTGGATAGCAAACCGCAGATTGCTGGTCCTACTCCCTACATATTTTATTTCTAAAAAGAAAAACTCAGTTCATCCTTCTTACTTTCAATCATGTCAGTGTCTAACCAGAGACTTTCTGGATGAGATTCTGATATCTTTCACCGTCTTGTGATTGTGCTAAAATCCCCAGTTCCTGCCTAACAAATATTTGCTTAAAGTCTATCTGCATTTTAAAAAAAGGCTGTAGGTGAAGGCAAAACAGAGTTTAAAACATCATCCATTGTGCCACCCCTCTGCAAGTTGATTTCTGAGGTTAAATTTCTTCATACCATATTGAACACCATACATTATAGTGAAAGTGGACTAAATACCTTTTAAAAGACTAGTGATGCATTTAAACAAATAATTATGTAAATAAATATAATTTTGAGCATGCTCACTCAAATCAAAACTATCAGCCTTTTATTTTGTATTTGTTTTTGAATGACATAAAAATTCTCTTATTACTGACACCTCAAACGAACAGTGATTTATTTCACTCTTGATCTACTGCTGTTCAATCTGAACATGAATTTCTAATTTATATTAATAATAAAATTTTTACATCTATTTAAAAGCTGCTCCAGCTATGTCTAGAATTCTAGAATCCATCTCAAACTTTCTCTCATATGCAGCAGCCAATATTTGTGCCACCAATGAACCGCTTTGCCAGTGTATTGATACATTTCACCTGTACCGCATTTCCTCAAATCACCCCTGCCATTTAAACCCCTTGTCTGGAACTCGGTTTGTTTACTGAGCGGCCAAGCCTGACATAAACCCTTCTCAGGCAGAAATATTTTCTCTATTTCATCAAAACAAGTGCGTTTGCCAGGCAAACATTTGGCCAAAACGTGGCTGAATGTTCAGTGCATCCCATATGTAATAGCATGAAACTGGACAGAGGCAGTTCCAACAGCAGGGATCGGATGTACACATTAACTAGAATCAGGCTCCATAAGGCTTTCAGTTCTTGCAGTGTTCTATATGCTAGTCCACCAATGCTGAGAGCCAGGTTCGAGTCCTGGCGATGACTTCTGAGCAGATCGGGTGTCACATGCAGATACGATTTGCTCTCTCTCGGAGGAAGGGAGGCTGGTTGGGAGATCATCTCATGGCAATGCAACTGCATCCATAATGTAACCCTGCAATGGACTGGCATCCCATCCAGAGCATGCTTACACCTGCGCATGGTGTTCTCTGACCATAGGTGCCAAAACCGTGCACGTCTGATCAGTAAAAACAGGGTTAAAATGTGAAGAAATCTGTTACGTTAAAGACTTTTACAATTACAGCCCTACATGTTGGAGGGAGATGTAGTTGACCCTGGGTCAACATTTATTCAAGTAAAAAGAGCATATTAAGTGTCCTCACTGTCCTTAGGACACTGAAGAACAGTCATTATCCAAAGATGTTCATGAGATGTTCATTCTGCTGGCACTTCTATAGCAAGACCTGAATGAGCACATAGTGTAGTAAAACTTCCCAATGCAGATGCAGCTGCAGTTCATTATCCTTTACTAAAGGATTCTTCACAGATGGACACAGAAGATCCCATGGCAGGCAGTCATCCCTTGTTAAGTCTTCTGCCTGGCTAACAGATCACGGCCATGTGACATGCTGAATCTTTCTTTTCACCTCCGGTGACTTGAGCTCCTGCCATGAATGGAAAAAAACATTGAGGACAGGATGCACAAATTGAAGCCCATAGTTTGAACAAAAAAAATGGATCAGTTTATAAATTAAAAACAAAATCGGGTATACTGTGATCGGCAAATGTCAACAATAATAAACTCAGAGATTATGGAAATAACAGTGTAACTGGCGTGCTACAAGCTAGAACAGGTTCTGATACACATGTCATGGCTATACTCACATTGCTTGCAGGTACACCAGGGTTCGGTGCTACACGCTTTAGCTTTGTGCTCATACTGATGGAGTTTGTGGAAGACTCAGCAGAGGAGGAACTCAGGCTGCCATTGCCTGTGGGACTTTGACCACTACACTGTGCTGCTGAAGCCGTTGTCTGAACAGAGTTTGTAGAGGAGCCAGTAAGCTTGCGTACGGGGTTGCTGAGGTTCATGCTGGAAGGTGGAGGCTTTAAGCGATCTGTAGCTGTGGTTACTAAATCATCAGATCTTTTCACTTTAACACTGGGCGTTTTGGTGGATTGACCATCAAACACAATGAGGGGGCGCTTCCTACCACTATCTGCATTTGAGCTGCAAAACAAAACACAAAAGGATAAATGTATGTACTTTAGGATATTAAGAAAATTACAATTAGCAGACAATCAAATTTTGTGAGTTGGTCACCAGGATGTCGATGGCAGGCTTTTGCGTGGATTTGTCTTCTCCATTCTTTTACCCCATCTACTATTGGGGAGTTCTCGCTGTGGTAGAGGGATAACATGTTGAATATACAGATCCGTGAGTTGGTCATGGTCTTCCTCTTCGGTCTTTATTTTCCTCTAGAAAAAGGAATAAAATGGCTGGTAAATGTCATGAAACATCATTAACAATTAAAGAACATGTATGTCAATTACACAAAATGTATTCTTGAGAAAACTTAGCCAAGCAAATTTATGAAGCAACATTTCATAGGTCCAAGAAGTTCAATCTGTTCATCTGGACATAGATTTTGTTGGAGAAACGTTTCATCACTCATCTAAGTGAAGAAAGTCACTGAAGAAGTCACTTAGATGTCCAGATGAACAGATTCAACTTTTTGGATTTTTTTTACCTGGATCATTGAGCATGCATCAAAACATTTCATAGGGTTTAATTTAGCTTAATAATCGACCTAATTGCACAATCAGAATACACTTGATCCTCGGCGTTAATTCGCTTTCGAGAACTGAAAACTATAAGTACCAAGCAAATTTTTCCTATAACAAATAATGTAAATTGAATTAATCCGTTCCAGACACAGAAAATCCACACTGTATAAGACAATATATACATTAATGGAGTTGTATTGTACAGGGGCTCCCTGATTTACAAAGGGGATATATTCCCACAAATCCATCATAATTTAAATGCATCATGAACTGAGGAGTTTAATGAGTGTTTGGTAGAGGGGTCTACACTGCATCATAGCGGAGCCTAAGATAAGGAAGTTAGTGTTTACAACACTTACACTAACCTACAGTTGGCTAAGATCATTATCACAAAGCTTATTTTATAATAAAGTGCTGACAAATCTCATGTAATTTATTGAGTAATGAATTGAAAGTGAAAAGTAAAAGCAAAACACTTAGTCTAAGGAGTGGAGGACAGAAGAGCTTCTTAAAGAAGACGTTACAGGTCTGTGAGAGCCAGAAATGTTGCTTGTTTGTGGGTGACCAAATACTTATTTTCCACCATGATTTACAATGAAATTCCTTAAAAATCCTACAATGTGATTTCCTGGATTTGGATTTTGTTTCTCATTTTGTCTCTCATAGTTGAAGTGTACCTATGATGAAAATTACAGACCTCTCTCATCTTAAGTAGGAAAACTTGCACAATTGGTGGCTGACTAAATACTTTTTTGCCCCACTGTATATTGTCCTGTTTCCTTAAACTTTGCAACAAAACAGCTAAAAAAAAATCTGCACAGCCTGTATTGTTGGATCATGGTCTGGATACAATCTGGAGATTTCAACAGTGAATACTCTTTCAGGTTTTGTTTGTTTCTCTCAACTCAGATACACAATGAAGTGTAAATATTGTGCTGAAAACTCAATACCGCAATATATCACATCATTTTATAATATATTTTATAATTTTTAAAGGAAGAAAAAAAACACATTTAAATGGGATGTAAACTACAATCTTAGACTGTACACCATAACTTGTATTTCAGATGTTTTTATATTGTCAGTGAACTATGAGGGATCTCAGAATATGCATCGTATTATGACCCTTGTATCATGACGAGTATCGTATCGGGAGTCCTTTCAAATACCCACTGCGTGTCAATGTGACAGATGAACCAATAATACTTTATAAGCCCAGGAGAAAATGTACTGTGAATGTTCATAGTAAAACTGTGAATTGCTTGACAGTTTTAATGTGAATTTTCACAGTTTGACCATGAATTACTTCAAAGTTGTACTATGAATTTGTGGTAATTTGTCCACTTCATGGTTCTACTGTCAAATTTCACAGTACATTTTTTCCTGGGAACACACATAATTAAGTAATTATATGCACTCTTCATATAATTTTAACAAAAAAGGAATAGTAGTAGTAACAATAACAATGTAGTTTTACTTCATATCACATTTCCCAAGCTTAATATTCCAACTAGTAAGATTATCCTAAACAAATACTAACAAAAAATAGCTGTCTCAAAGCTGGAAACTCTTACCTACATTTCAAACCTTAATTTGTTCAGTTCTGACTATTTAAAATAAAAAATGTTATTAGCCACTGCCTGACATCTTGTATGAAACCGTATAGCACTGAAACCGCCTTTACAGCAATTCGGACACTCATTAGGACTAAACGTAAAGCTTAGCCTCGTGTGTTATTATCCGCAGACGACATTTTATCGGGAAAACTTCTTGTTTGTTGTTGCAAACAGACACTGCTTCACTACTTAATGAAATTATAGAGGACCAATTCAAGGTTTCACGATTTTTGTTTTTTAAGCCCTCGTATGGAGACAGAACATGGAGGGATATGATGTTTTTTTTATTGACTTTGACACAACTAAGAAAAAAATTCAACCTATAAAGCTGACTGAAGACTAAAACGTTATCAGCATTCTACGTTAGTGTGGTCTCTTCTGAAGCTTAATTTTCAACATGTAGCTTCACTCGTCTTCAAGAACATTGTACAGCCATGCTAACTGATCTAATTTTAAGCAAACTATCAGTACAAGTAGAGGTTAAAAGTAACGTTGCACATCTAGCCTGGTGCATCTAACTCTAGCAGTGGCTTCACACAGAAGCTCGGGTTAGCTTTAGCTAACCCACACGCGCGTAGCTATCTAACCACAGAGGCGCGAGCTTCATCTCACCTCATGTAGGACGAGCTTAATAAAATCCTGAGACAGCAGTTCAGGGTGAAGCAGCATGTCAGTTTCAGACGCATTTCCATTAGCACTTCTCATTTTCCCGTCCCGTCCACAGGTGCTGGAAGCCATTTCCACATCCGGATAAATACGGACGTTGGCAGACATTTTTATTTCATTACTTCAGCAATGCGCCTCCGACTGGTCTGGTGGAAACCTTCGTTGAAGTCAGGCAAGGCCATCCACTAGATCTGACTGAACAAGGCCAGGGCTGTGCTATCTTTTTGCAGATTAATTAATCGTACATTTTTCATGGCCATGGAGGGACAGCTGATAGTTTGGTGCCTAACAGCGTCAGGGTCTCAGGGTTGAACCTATTACGCAGTTGAGCTGAGTTACTGATGATTAAGGAATTCAATACATTTTGCCAGGGGCATCATCAGACCCATTTTACTGGGACACATGCCCCTGTAAAATGTTGCTGTTCCCCACTAAAAACACAGTAAAAAGTAAGTTTTATCCTATTGCTGAGCTGAACTACAGGACGGCTACGCAAATTCACTACAGGCACTACATTTCCCATAATGCCCCAGCATCTTCCCAAAAGGTTGAGTGGCTAATGTGTTCAGTCAGAGCCAGTTTCTTTCTTTTTTTTAACATGGATTAGTTTACATCTGCAAATAATTAAAAGAAAGTCAACCATGCTGCCGAAAAGGTAATGATAGCTCATAGCGATGTTTTGGCCTGACACTTATAACCATATAACCTACCAATAGTACATAATAGACCATTAAAGCAAAGACATTCATTAAACTAGCAAGAGCATTATTTATGTTAGTATAAACAATATTAATGTAATTAATAACAAATCTTTAGTGTTAATTTGCTCTTCATTTGTCATACATGGCAGAGTACCACCCACTTAAGTGTTAAATTACTTAATCCATTTATTCATTAGTATTTTTTATGTACAGCTGTGCCCCTATGACTGATTGTCAAGCAGAGGGTACAGCTGTGCCCCTTAAATTTCTGTGTGTGCTCCAGTACAACATGTAGTTTAGAAATGCCGCTGCATTATGCTGCATTCTTTTGATATCAGTAAAGTTTCGGGGTCAATTGGACAGAGCTACACACAAGGAGTTGCTACAGGTAAATTTTAAATGTGATACTATTTTCAGCTCAGTATTACTCTGCTTCAAGTTAGCAAGAGTGTAGTGCAGTAGATAATTTTGGTGCCTCATAACTTTAACAAACAATGACTGATTCTGCATGTTCTCCTGGTGTCATTTGCATTTACAATATTTAACTGACACCACTAACTGCTGTTAAAGGTTAAGGCTACAATTTAAGCAGGTCAAGGTTAAGAGTCTTACTCAAAACGCACAAGACAGCCATCTAGATGGACCCTTGTGATTTAGCAGTCCAGTGTTTTGTTTACATTTAGCAAATGCCTTTATCCAGAGCAACTTTGTATTTGAGCCTAGCTCTACAGTGGCGCTGGAACGTTTGTGAAACCCTTTAGAATTTTCCACAATTTCTGCATAATTATGATGTAAAAATCATCAGATTTTCACACGAGTCCTAAAAGTAGATATAGAGAAGCCAGTTAAAACAAATGAGTCAAAAAATATTATACTTGGTCATTTATTTATTGAGAAAAATGATCCAATGTTACATATTAGTGAGTGGCAAAAGTATGTTGAACCTTTGCTTTCAGTATGTTTGGGTGTGATGACCCCCCCTTTTTAGAATTCTCTGATATACATCAGAATTCAGTGTTTCATCAATGATGGCAAGTCGTCCTGGCCCAGATGCAGCAAAAACAGGCCCAAACCATGATACCACCATGTTTCACAGATGGGATAAGCCACTTATTCTGGAATAGAAAAAGTTCTATTTTGGTTTCATCTGTCCACAAACCATTCTTCCAATAGCTTCTTCTGGCTTGTCCACTTGATCTATAGCAAACTACAGACGAGCAGCAATGTTCTTTTTGGAGAGCAGTGGCTTTCTCCTTGCAACCCTGCCATGCACACCATTGTTGTTCAGTGTTTTTCTGATGGTGAACATTAACATTAGCCAATGTGAGAAAGGCCTTCAGTTGCTTAGAAGTTACCCTGGGGTCCTTTGTGACCTCGCCAACTATTACAAACAACAACACGCCTTGCTCTTGGAGTGATCTTTGTTGGTCGACCACTCCTGAGGAAGGGTGCAATGGTCTTGAATTTCCTCCATTTGAACACAATCTGTCTGACTGTGGATTGGTGGAGTCCAAACTCTTTAGAGATGGTTTTGTAACCATCTTTGGTTTTGTAATCCTTTTCTGAGGTCCTCACAAATCTCCTTTATTTTGTGCCATGATACACTTCCACAAACATGTTGTGAAGAGCAGACATTGACAGATCCCTGTTCTTTTAAATAAAACAGGGTGACCACTCACACCTGATTGTCATCCCCATTGATTGAAAACACCTGACTCTAATTTCACCTTCAAATTAAATGCTTATCATAGAGGTTCACATACTTTTGCCACTCACTAATCTGTAATATTGGATCATTTTTCCTCAATAAATAAATGACCAAGTATAATATTTTTGTCTAACTGGGTTCTCTTTATCTACTTTTAGGACTTGTGTGAAAATCTGATGATGTTTTAGGTCATGGTTTTTTATGCAGAAATATAGAAAATTCTAAAGGTTTCACAAACTTTCAAGCACCACTGTAGGTCATGGGTTGAGGGTTAAGGGCTTTGCTCAAGTGGAAGGTGGTGGAGGTGGGATTTGAACTCACAACCTTCAGCTCAGTAGGTCAGAGGCTTAGTCGCCTACATCACCTGTGTATCCCATCCACACTTTATGCCTATACCCATTAATCCCAAGGACCGACAAAAGGAAAAGTGAAAACTTAAAATGAATGAATGAATGAATGAATAAGTTTAGTCATTTGCTATACAAAAGGTATTTAAAAATGTCAAATATTAATTGTAAATTTTAATTGTAAATAATTGTCCAATTTTACATAATTGCAAATAATTGTAAAAATGTCCAAAAAGAATTTGATTTATACTAAATCAAAAGTTGGAATTAATGTAAAGCACACAGTAAGAGTGGCAATTCTGAAAAACAGAAAAGAAAGAGGCATTGCTTTTCAAATATGTGCCAACTCAGTGTAACATTAAAGAAATTAAATATCAAAAGAGACTTATTATTGTTTGCAATATTTACATTTATATGGCACATTGTCAAACTGCTGCATTATTTCTCAATTCCCATAGTTCCATCATTTACATAGATGAAACAATGACCTACCTCAGAAGAGTTTTTATTGCTTTGATGAACACATAATTAGTTGTAATAATCCATTTCGAATAACCTGTACCAACCAAGTACCCTGATCGATATCTGGAAATGATGAAAATAGATATTTTGAGGCATGTGTGTTATACATTTCAGATGAACTGTTCACATGAAATAAGTAGCTACATAACTCCTTCAACACAGAATATACACCATATTTTCTCTCAGAAACATGTGGTCAAATTAGTGGCAGCAATTTATAGAGCATATTCATCTGTATGGCCTTAATTACACAAGTAAGATTAATTTATATTTATTTTACTTTCTCGTCATACCCTCACTTCATCTTCATCAGCATTACAGCAGTGGGGGGTGTTTGGGATGAGACGCTCCCCTGTGGAGCCTCCCCACCCTCAGACATGGCCAAATTGTGTCCATGTAACATCTGACCCAGCCAGAAGGCACTGCCAGCACTCAAACTCAGATGGCCTAGTAAACTGACTCTGTGCCACCAGTGCACATACCTACAAAAATACTGTGTAAAAATAACATTTATTCTCACACAAATATTCTCACATATTTAAGTTCAGCATATCAGGCACTGCATGCGTTAATTTTGTGAATTAATTTTTGCTCGTATTCCTGATAATACCAGTATCTTAAGAAGCAGCATGGCATCAGGAGGATTAGGGTTAGGTGAACCTCTAGGATATGTGCCTTGGGAAATGTCCACTCATATAGACTATCAAAATAATCAATGAGGAACAGTCACAAAACAATCTGAATTTAAGGGCGCTACATTTCTCTTTAGTAGTTTAATAAGCAAACCTGAAGAGGCCAAGTAAATTGTTTTTGAGTATGTGACACAACTATTGCACTATATTGATTAAGTAATGACTTGTAAATTTCACATGATGGTGGAAAGTACAAGTGTAAGTACAAAAACTCTACTGAGGGTGCGTTTTAATTGCTTTTAATTTCCACACTTAATTTTTACATACCTATCTAATTCTGCACAATTCTCAGCTGGTTTTGACTGTTTCCCAGTTTATGTATACCAGTGTCTTGAGATATTTCCATTTAAATTCAATTCCTAAACTGCTGACTGGGTCTCACTGCTACACACATAAACCTTGCTGGGCCGTATGCGCCTACGACCTCTGCCTGGGATTTTGGGACAAAGCCTGCAGGTCTTGGGCATGAAGTCCAAACAGGCCTCACGAAATTTGCGGATCCTCCAGCAGTAGATTATTGGATTAAACACGGCCTTTAGGTAACTGAGCCAGAGCGCTCCAATGCTGACTGGATAAAATGCTGGACTGAAGTAGAAGTTGCGACTGAACACAGTCAGCAGACTCACCACTGTGTGTGGCAGCCAGCAGACAGAGAAGCCAATGAAAAGGATGAGGATGGTGGTAAAGGTCCTGGTCTTGAAGCTCATGTCCACATTGACCTGTGGAGGGCGCTGCAGACCCCTAAGACCCAGTTTGAGCCCAACCCTGTTTTCAGGTATATGGGTATGGATGCGCAGGGTGTTTCTCCTCACTGTGTTCAGGATGCATATGTATGAGTACAACATGACAGTAAATGGCACGAAGAAAACAGCGACTGCTAACAGTACTGTGTAACTCCGTTCTGCGAGTGAATCACTGTATCCCAGGATGCACTGGGGTGCCTGTTTTATCATGACAGCTGACCTCCATCTTACCACAGATGGAACGGCCACGCAGAAGGACAGAGCCCATGAAGTTGCGATCAGAACTTTGGCTCGACGTGGTGTTAATTTGTCCTGCCTCTGGACAATAATGAGAAAACGATCCACGCTGATGATGAGCAGGATACAGACACCTTCCAGAACAAAGAGCCAGTAAAGCATGATTGAGGCCCGGCAGAATCCTGCACCGAAACTCCAGTATGTGGAAGCCACAGTGATGGCGGTGAAAGGCATACACATCAGAGACAGCATAATGTCAGAAAAGGCCAGAGTGGCAAGAAGCAGATTGATCGCTGATCGCATTGCCGGTTTCTGATAAACGATCAAGCACACAATTGCATTGCCCAGGAAACCAATGGTGATCATAAAGATAATGATGGCAGTCAGAGCCACCCTGACCACAACAGTCATGAGACCTATATCAACTTCCAGAAGGTCAGGTTCTGCTGGCTCAAGCAGACCACACTGTTCCAGAGAGCTGCCATTACAGACTGCCATGACAGCTGCTACCAAGCAAACTCAGTCCATGAATGAAGAGTCATCTCCAATCCTTTGTCACTTTCTTCTTATCATCCAGTCTACAACTGAAATAAATTGAAACAAAAGTGTGTGAGAAGCAAGTAAATATTAGTACACCACTGAAATATTCCTTTAACTTTAACTTGTAAGAAAGTAGCTGCTCTTAGATGCATTATGTATTAAAATGCTGTAGCCCAAATCAAATCATCAGTGGTGCAGATGCTTTTTTGAGACACTATATAGCAAGGACGTAATCACAATATATATTTAGTGAAACGAACGTCTCTTCACGTGAACACTTCAGACATCGAACAGTGTGTTTGAATTTTTTGCCCCCAAATTCAAGCACAAGTCACACAAGAATAAATCACTCAATGGTGCGATCTTCCAGCATTGATGCACATATTGTGTATATTATATAAAATAATTTTATTAATATATTATTATATTATGTATATGTGTATGAGTGAGATTTCACCCTAATTAATGTAATGATCCTATTTACATTACTTCTTCTGGGGAAATTCTGGAACCAGTTAAGTTCGAATTCCATTGTTCCACTATATTGGACACCCCCCACCGCCACCCCAATTCATATTGATATATGCTCAAAATGGCCCCACCCCCAATATACTGATGTAGAAAATGTAAATAAACATATTTCACTCATTAGCTTTGCATAATGTTAAGATCCAACAGTGTTCCCATCAGTTGTTGATGAGACATGTTGTACCACCAGCACATGTTTATAACAGCTCTGACTTACATGAAAAGGTAACATAAATATGTCATTGTGTGCTGGAACTGTAACTGGGGAAATCAATTATATTTTACTGAAAAGCATCAGTAACTGTATAAAGTGGAATCAAACATTTTTGGTGAAAATGGGCTGGTGTGTGAGTGCTAAGCAATCACCCATCATCAACATGGCTACGGTCTTGCTTGAATGCTTAGAATGTAGCCCCGATGACACTGTCAAACATAACACTGCAAGATTTTTCTAAAGTTTTCAGCCTTTGTTAAACAGAACTGTAACTTTACACATCCCATGCAAAAAAGTACCATTGTTACATACATTTTAGGTGTATGCTCATGCATACTGTGAGCAACTGACATGAAGCACACAAACACTATGAACACAAGCATGATATTGGGTCTTATTTTTGTTCAAATACAAATTCAAACATTAAAAGTACACTCACCTTCTGGATGCTTCAGTTGCCATGGTTACTGTGAGGATAGTGCAGGTGTTTTGAGGAGATTTAACAGAATACATCAGCACCTTCCTCTCATACATGTATGGCCAAATATGGTTCCTTCTACATTAGCCTGTAAAACACTAACATTGGCGTATGTTAAAGTATTGTTTCCCCTTTGTCTGAAAGGCATGTTGTGTGACATCTTACTTCATCTGGTGCAGTACATTTAGATTATCTTAGAATGTTAAGTTAATGTCTACTTGCTTTATAGGATAATAAAAAAAATCCTAAATTTACAATAACATACATAGCCTGAAAAATATTAATGAGAATAATCTGTGACACAACTTAGTCAATCATATTCCTAAAAAAATATTTGGCATAATTTCTGTATTAGCTACCGCTAGGGGTGGGTATTGGAAAGGACTTCATGATACGATATGATGACAAATTGAGTCAAAACACTGTGCGACATCTGCAGGACGGAGATTGTAGTTTACACCCCATTTAAAATGTGTTTTTTCTTACATAAAAAAACAATATTTTGAGCTGAAAACGATGTAGTATATTGCGAAAATTAATATCGCGATACATTGCTGGATCGTTACCACTAGCTACCATTATGTGAATTGCTTCAGGCAATCTCACTTTATCACAAGCGAAAGTTTTTTAAAGTACAGGACGATGTTCAATTGAATTGCTCAACGAATGCCTGGCAGTGGTAAGTCTTTCCTAACATTCAGTTAGAATGACTTTTTAACCTGGTAAGCCCTGAAGCTTTAGTTATTTAATTTATGTTCATGGTTTTCCCCTGCTTTTTCCTGATCACGGTAACAGGGGCTCCAGCGTCTGTCCCCAAATAACACAGACATAAGTGTGCTCTGGTAGGGATGTTACTCTTTCACAGGGCCCGGTAGGGGTCACTGATGTAGCACAGGGGATTGGCCATGGCATACCTCCGGTCCCTCAGACACAGCCAATCTTGTCTGCGTGAGAAGCATGATCTGACCAGAAGACACTGCTAGGACCAGATTGCCACAACACGTTTAGTTTTTTATTTAAATTAAAGCATATTATTCACTAAAGCACTATATACACAGTTTGATTTTTTCCGGCCAGTCCAAGTCACTGGACATAATCCTGAAGACTTCTTGGAGACAAAGTAAAACTTTAAGATGCAAAGTTTCTTCAAAAAAAGCTAAACTTGCAAGGCTGGAGTATGACTGGTGTGTGGCAACCTGAAAGTGGCTTATTTGAAAATGACTTTTCCGTTTGTGACTTAGTTTATTTAACCAACTTATTAAAACAGTAAAAGACTGCTTACCTGCAGTGGGGGTTCTGTGTGGGGACTGGGGCCACCCCCAAATGAGATGCGAGTTACCTCACTCTTGGCGACAGTGCACATTTAGGTAAACAGTAATTGGCCCCTCTACCATAGCCACTGGCCCCAGCCTAGCCCCCTTCACTTTAAAGTCTAGAACCACCATTGCTTACATACAGGTTATCCAGTGAACCTTATATTTTAGTGTCTTACCCTTGATTCTGTTCAGTTGTTAGACATTTTCGTTTGCAGCACTTGTTGATGAAGAATCAAAGCACAATAAGATGAAGCAATACAATGATTGAATTGTATTGCTTCACTTAAAAGTCATTTTGGATAAACGTGTCTACCAAATGAATAAATGTAAATGTAAACTTTGCATGTGGGACAGCTCACGACCCAGCACCCTTCATCTAGACCTGAGATTCTCTCCAGCCAGATATTACTCAGTTCAAGAGCTCTCCTCCTGTTCCACAAGAGTGAGAATTAGCATAATACATGCACCCATCTGGAACCGGGGGAAACTCAAGCACTACCCTAATAAATATGCAGACACACAACACAGAGGTACATTTTATTATCAGACTCACTTGAGAGTCTAAATGTTCCTGTTTTCATTCAATCTCACTCCTTTCCATGTAGTTTTTGTGCTCTTAGTCAAACGTCAAAGCGTTTTAATGTCATATGCACAGCTAAAACAAGTTTCACCATACAGTGCAATTCTTACTTCTGCTCTGATTGGCATATATCATTGAAGTAGAAAAGTCTGTATACAGTGGTGCTTGAAAGTTTGTGAACCCTTTAGAATGTTCTATAATTCTGCATAAATATGAGCTAAAACATCATCAGATTTTCACACAAGTCCTAAAAGTAGATAAAGAGAACCCAGTTAAACAAATGAGACAAAAATATTACATCTGGTCATTTATTTACTGAGGAAAATGATCCAATATTACATATTAGTGAGTGACAAAAGTATGTGAACCTCTAGGATTAGCAGTTAGTTTGAAGGTGAAATTAGCGTCAGGTGTTTTTTAAATCAGTGGGATGACAATCAGGTGTGAGTGGGCACCCTGTTTTATTTAAAGAACAGGAATCTATCAAAGTCTGCTCTTCACAACACATGTTAGTGGAAGTGTATCATGACACAGACAAAGGAGATTTCTGAGGACCTCAGAAAAGACTTGTTGATGCTCATCAGGCTGGAAAAGATTACAAAACCATCTTTGAAGAGTATCTGAAATTCTAATTTGCTGATGTCCAAGATTAAAAAGCAAAACCAAATTAATCAGGATAAATAAGCAATCATTTTTTACACTACAGAACCAGGACTTTGACTTGGATAGACAGAACCAGGACTTTAACCAGCAAGTACAAAACCAAGGCTTTAAAGTGATGGTTCTGTTTATCCACGTTAAAGTATTGTTTGTTTGGTTTTTTTTTTTGTCCAGGTTAAGGTCCTGCTTCTGTTCATTCTGGTTAAAATCTTGGTCTTGTTTGCCCATATTAAAGTTGAGGCTATCTTCATCTATATTGAAGTCAGGTATTTATTTGTCCAGGGTAAACACTGGTTGTGTTCATGCAGATTAATAGGGACAAACAGAACCAGGGTTTTAACCTGGACAAACAAATCCAGGACTATATCCTGGATAAACAAAACCAATACTTTATTTTAGACAAACAATCACAATAGGACTTCTGGATGTACAGAAACAGGACTTTAATCTGGCTGGTCTGTGTTATGTTTCGAGTTTAATGTGGTAAGTAGACTGACTATCGCTGCAGGGTGTGAGGCTTTCCCTTGCTTAAGGGCCTGTCTGTGTCCTGCCCTGGATCTGTCCATCCAGGTTAACATTCTAGATATTTTCTGTCTTACATAATTTTCTTTTGATAACAAATTAATTGCTGGTGGCTAAGTTTTCATGGTGATTTAAACCCAATCACCAGGCCAGGAGGTCACAGTGCTAACTACTGCGCCATTGTACTGAGATGACTAACCCCTCCCTCACCCCATTTTCCCTGTTTATTTAATTTTACGTTTCTAATGGTCTGCAGACTAACGAAACCGACCAAATCTTGTATTACTGTACAGGAATTATTATTACTGTACGCTATTATTATTACAATATTTTAAAGAAGTAAATTTACCTGATTCTTACATTATGACTCTAAATTGACTGTTATATTATGGAAAGGACTCTTTCATTTGTGTAGGGTCAGAGATCTGAATCATTCATAGTTATGCTATAGTTACAGCCTGAAGAATTCATATTTGCCATCAGCGGCATTTGATCAATTAGCTATACATTCCAGTTAATCTGTTAATGGGGACCGGGGTGACTCTGTACTGGCTGACACTGTTGGGTTCTTAACCCTAAACTGTCTGGATTAAAATCAGCTTTGAACTGTAAGCTGATCTGCAGAAGGATGTCTGCTAAATGCTATAGATATAGATGACTATTTAAAGGACTTGTACATTTACACTCATGTAGTACTTATAACCTTGACAATATAGATGTTATCTGCAGCAATATTTGAACTCACAGACTGAAAAAGCCACCTCTTTCATCACATTATCAATCTGTTGCTAAGATACCAGAGGCACTGTTGACTGTCAGATCCACAGCATGACTGTGCGAAGAGAAAGCACAGGAAATATTTCCAGCTGCAGTCATACAAACAGCTTTGCCTTTATCAAAAATACACAACTTGCTGTAGGTTAGCCATGTTGGTAGCTTGTGCTAAATTTGATCACTATTGCTATTAGTTGCTCTTAGCCTCATACAGTCGTATGAAAAAGTTTGGGCACCCCTGATCATTTTCATGATTTTAGTTTATAAATCATTGGTTGTTCAGATCAGCAACTTGAGTTAAATATATCATATAGCAGATGAACACAGTGATATTTGAGAAGTGAAATGAAGTTTATAGGATTTACAGAAAGTGTGCAGTAATTATTCAAACAAAATTAGGCAGGTGCATACATTTGGGCACCCCAACAGAAAAATTACATCAATATTTAGTAGATCCTCCTTTTGTAGAAATAACAGCCGCTAAACTCTTCCTACAGCTTTCCAGTCTGGATTCTGGTTGAAGGTGCTTTGGACCATTCTTCTTAGAAACATCTCCAGTTTTCAGTCAGGTTTGATGGTTTCCGAGCATGGACAGCCCACATTTTCAGTAATATTCATGTCTGGGGACTGAGATGGCCATTCCAGAACGTTGTATTGGTTCCTCTGCTGCATGAATGCCTTAGTAGATTTTGAGCAGGGTTTGGGGTCGTTGGCCTCGGGTGCAACTTTGTCACTGATTCTTGAACATTGTTCTCAAGAATCTGGAGATATTAACTGGAATCCATGCGACCCTCAACTTTAACAAGATTCCTAGTACCTGCACTGGCCACACAGTCCCACAGCATGATGGAACCGCCACCAAATTTGACTGTGGGTAGCAAGTGTTTGTCTTGGGATGCTGTGTTCTTTTTCCGCTCCTTGTTATGTCCAAATAACTCCATTTTAGTTTCATCAGTACACAGCACTTTATTCCAAAATGAAGCTGGATTGTCCAAATGTGCTGTAGCACACCTCAAGTGACTCTGTTTGTGGCGTGTCCGCCGCTGCAGAAAAGGCTTCTTCTGCATTACTCTCCCATACAGCCTCTCCTTGTGCAAAGTGCGCTGTATAGTTTTGAACGATGAACAGTGACACCATCTGCAGCAAGATGAGGTTGTAGGTCTTTGGAGGTGGTCTGTGTGCTTGACTATGACTGTTCTCACCATCCTTCGCCTCCTTTGCCTATCTGAGATTTTTCTTGGTCTGCCACTCCGGGAGTTCCTTAACTAGAACTGTGCCTGTGGTCTTCATTGCCTCACTATGTTTCCTCACAGTGGGAACTGACAGCTGAAATCTTTGAGAGAGCTTTTCCCTTTCCCTGAACCATGATGTTGAACAACCCTTTGTTTTCAGGCCATTTGAGAGTTGTTTTGAGGTTCCCATGTTGCCACTCTTCAGAGAAGATGCAAAGAGGAGAAAAACTTCCAATTGGCCACCTTAACCCTTTCTCATAGTTGGATTCACTTGTGTATGTAGATCAAGGGTCAAATGAGCTTACAAAACAAATTTTGTGTTCCAATAATTAGTGCTAAAGGTATTCAAATGACAAGGGTGCCCAAATTTTATGCACCTGCCCTAATTTTGTTTGAATAATTACTGCACACTTTCTGTAAAACCTATAAACTTAATTTCACTTCTCAAATATCACAGTGTTCATCTGCTATATGATATATTTACCTGAAATTGCTGAGCTGGACAACCAATGATTTATAAAGAAAAATCATGAAAATTATCAGGGGTGCCCAAACTTTTTCATACCACTGTATGTTGTTTTTAGTAGTGTTTATTTCAGTAGCTACCAAAACAGTTACATATTTCAGTGACAGACCATGTCTGTGAAATGGAGAAGCATATGTATTGTTATGTTTTATCACTGGTTTGCATTAGGATTCATTTACATCATTTAATACTTTTAATACAGGGTGCTTTCAGCTCAGTGTTCTCTCTTTATACATTGTTCTTGCTTACCTTTAATCCAAGTGGCTGCTGGTGGCAACACTATTTAATCAATACTTTATAACACTACTTCCTACACTGCGACGCCATAGCAGACACCTTTTATCCAGAGGGACTCCAGAGGGATAAGTGCCCATCAGGGTTAGCTTGGCAGAACTGGGAGTTGAACTTTCAGTTATTAGTTTTGGTCCTTCATCACTAAAACTTCACTCTGCTACAAACATGTACTGTATGAAGTGAAGAAAGATCTTAAAAATCGATCATGGAAATTTTATTTATTTAAACTATTCTGGTGCAGTGTTGGCTTAGAATTTAAGGCAGTGGACCAGAAAGTCCAGAGTTCAAATCCCATCTGCCAATCTACATTATTGGGTCTTTGAGCAAGACCCAATTGGAATGATAACTTCAGTTTTAAGTCACTCTGGACAAGGTGTCTGCTAAATGACTACCTGTAAATATCTTCTATGACAATTATGTAGCCATTTTTTCAACATAGATGTAGTGATCTCCCGTTGTCATATAGATACCAAACTTTCAACTCTTGGAAGTAGCTAAATGATCATTCAATGTACAATAATAATCAATAATAATCTAACATTTTGAAATATGATGGCTCATTCATGGTTTGTCAAAATGCTATCACAAAAATGGTTTCTCATTTGAGCGTCGTCAATCAGAACAAAACATAATACCATAAAACAACATTGAAATTATTCCATGTTAGTTCATAACACTATTGTTTACATAATACTAGAAGCTAAAGAATGCACTGTCACGATGCAGCTCAGTGCCACGCACATGGTATTCAACGATACACAAGTGTAATCCAAAGAAGTAAAGCACATATTACCTCTGTCGGTGAGGTAACAAAAGGTCCAGATCATCGTCTTAATGTGTTAATGTTCACTATAGAGGGTGAGAAATCGATGTCCCATGATGTAGGACGATCAGTACGTTTCAGAGACCCATCAATCGCCACCTGTTCCTCAATACGCATGAAGCTCACGCATGAATATGGACATGAACGCGCTCACAGAAGATCCGCCTCTAGCGATCAATAAACACAGTACCTGAAAAGGTACTGCGATAAGACTGATTGCTGAACTGAACAAATTCAGTACATTTTTATCATCTGTTGATAACACCCTCATTCCTAGTCCTTGTTTCAGAAATGTAGGTGATGCAGAACCCTTTCTCCCCCACGTGTGTGTGTGAATGTGAAGTTTATATATCATAACGGGGACAAATGTCCCCACAGATCAGACATTTTATTGACTTGTGGTGATATTTTGCTCTTCCCCACAATTGTGTATTGAGATTAACGTTAGAGTTAAGTGTAGAATGAACTAGCTGCAGTATTATTACAGGCTAACAGTGGCAAGTCATCGCAAGGATGACAAACGTGTGTGTGGGTGTGTTTGTTTTATCCCCCATGTTTACCCAGTGTGTGGATAAGCAAGCGGCAGTGTAAAAGTGAACCATTGTAGATCACACCTGCTTTAGATGGTCGTTACTGGGGAAACGATTCAAATTTGGCTCTGTAACCTCCCACATATTCCTGTCCAACATCACTTACCAACACCATAACCCACAGATACAGATGTACCCACATTCTAGCTACCCATAATCATAAAGTTTTCCAAGTTTGATAGATTTCTGTATTGTATGCAACAGTGTTGTCCTAACCTAGGGAAAATCCTACATGATCTATGGCCAGTTATTAGTAATGGGTAAGATAACCTGTAAAATAACTGGTAATAAGCCAGGATAGGCTATTAATAGGAGACAAGTCAAGTCAAGTCAGATCTATTTATATAGCGCTTTTTACAATGGAGCATTGTCTCAAAGCAACTTTACAAGTTTAGATTATCTCCTAATAACTATGTCCAATCCCAAATTGAGCAAGCTTAGGGCGACAGTGGCAAGGAAAAACTCCCTGAGTGTTATAGGAAGAAACCTTGGGAGGACCAAGACTCAAAAAGGGACCCAACCTCCTTGGGCGGTGTAGATGATAAATCTAAGAGCAAAACTAAAGTCATGGATTCAAAGTTCGAATAAATAACATTAAGTGGCCCGGGTATGGTGGGGCTGGAGCTGATGACGGAAGCAGCTTGAGTGGAGCTGCAGCAGATGAACATCATGTGTGGGGCTGGAACTGGAACACAGCTCGGAGAGAAAACAGAAAATGTAATTAGTTATTGATTAAGAGCACAGTGTCTATTAACAATCACTGATGCCATGTCAATCATTGATGCCATGTGTAGCATGAGACCCCGGCAGCATTAGCTATAGCAGCATAGCTAGAAAGAGGAGAACTGGTAGGAAACACAGCCAAGAGGGATCACATGAGACATTGGCAGAAGACAGCAACCCAATCCCAACGTCTTTCTGATCACCATAAGACTCTTTGACTATGAACCCCCAGCTCTGCCCTTATTTCTAAGGCAAGGATGCACAAGTCAAGATCAAGAGGACAGGAAGCCCCCAGTTCAGTCAGGGGGACCGCCCACTCAACACTCCCGGCTAACGGACGAGGCAGGCAGGCCAGACATGACTCCAGACTCCGGCCCCAGTGACCCAAGCCATGCATCCTGGTCTAAAATCTAGTCAAAAGCCTGTGTAAAAAGTAAGTCTTTAGCCTAGACTTAAAACGTTGGAGAGTGTCTGAGTCTCAAAAAGCTATTTACTTAGGATGTAAAACAATGAAGACCAATTAATAAAAAATTAATTCAGGTTAAAATCAGGTCAGCTTTAAAACTAGAGCAAGAAAAATAGCATTGAATGTTGCAAATAAATATGTTCATTAATCATTTGGTTGGGTGAGCCTAGTGAATAGGCTACTGTAAATTGGGACTGTAGCCTAGCGGGTAAGATACTGGACTATGGACCAGAAGGTCCAGGGTTCAAATCCCACGTCTGCCAAGCTGACACTGTTGGGTCCTTGAGCAAGGCCCGTAAGTCGCTCTGGATAAAGGCGTCTGCTAAATCCTGTAAATGTGAATGTAAATGTATAAAAATCAAAACGAGAACTGTAAGCCTAGGGACTAAAGTCATGTTCAGTGGAAGATCATCAGAAATGTAATCATATGAATATGGTTTGCAGATTTATCTTTATAAAGACCAAATGTCAAAGTTCAGGAAATACCATGAAACAGCAGGCTTTTTGTTTGATTTGAAGTGCCCGTTAGAATTTTTTTTCTTCCTAATAATTCTATCACACCTACATTTAGCTACTAGTGGTTAAAAAGTATCGTGTAATTAAGTTTCTCACCAGAAGATGGAGATATTGTAGCGGTAACTGTAACAGTAATCCTTATTCTCAGCCTGAATGGAACTTGTGTGTTTGTGGAAAGACAATGAAACACTCATCGACCTAATCATACTAAAATATAGATGGTAAAATAGTTTCATTTATCTAATATATTCTCACATTTATGATTTTGATCATCAAGTTATTTCACATTTATCATCAAATACTTGCAAATACAATGCAATAATTGTATATAACGCTCTTTTAAATGGCTTTTGTTCACCTGGGGATGCTCCCCCGACGACTTCCCCTCCCTACGACACAACCAATTATGTCTGCGTGTGACAGCTGACTTGGCATGAAGGCACCTACAATAGTGGATTACTGCACCACCATTAGCATCCACGTACTATTACGTACGTGTGTGTGCATGTGTAGGGTTCCTTGGTTCCTCAAGAGTCTTGTATAAAACTTAGTATTAAAAGTTTTTGTTCCTTCAGGAAAAATAAATTAAGTCTATTCAATTTGAAGAAGGACCATGTTATAACTATTCTGCATGATTATGAATGGCATCAGGTTAGCAGTACTGGAAATGGTATAAGAGTGAGTTTTGTTTACTGCAGAGTACCATTTCCCCCCTTGAACCCCTACACAAGGGGATGGAGAGGGACAAGGTTTCCTACCTGAGTCTTTTTGGTTCAGGTACCTATTACCCCTCCTACTGTTTCATTCAGTTTCTCCCTGCCATCATGCATCTGGGTATGTCTTTGCTTGGAGTCACTTTCAGTTAGGCTCGCCCTCTCCTAATGATTCTATTCATTACCAGTCAGTAGGTAAAAGGGTAAACAACTTGAGGTGACAAGGAATCGTAACAAATCGGCAGTCCAGATCAATTAGGAGCGATATTTCTGCTTTGTAAATGAATGGATGATTAAAGACTGATAAGAGAATGCATGCTGTTCCCACTTGAGTTTAATTCAGCATTCAACAAATGCTGGCTGTGCATGCCCTGTGTAAGGGTTAGCACATCATGCATGTAGAGCAGGGTGGCACACCTCTCTGGTATCATAATGAGAAAACATGAAGTGTTCCAAATGTGTGCATACATAGTGTACATAACTGCAACCATTATATCAATGAAGGTATGAGGATGAGGCTATCATCACATGGTATCTAACCATGTATCCAAGCTACTCCAACTTTCAAATACTGGAGCAATACTTATGGCCTCCCTAAGGTTGTGTAGTATTGCTATTTGATTAGCTGTTAACTGACTGCACAGCACAAGCACTTCATTCTGAAAGCTTAACCCTTTATCTGAAAGATTGAATTATACAATATTATAGCTTAACTTAAAATAAATTGGACTGAAGAATTTATGAGAGCTTACCAAACACAACAATACCTAGCTTCCATTAGATTTCCATTATAGATGTGTTTCAAGTGATTTCTCAGTTCTTTTGTAATAAAAGGATATGTGTCACATCCATGGTTTTATATATGGCAATTTTCACATATGTAATAGATGGGTGAAAAAGCTATAATATTCCTTTACTGGAGCATCTGTGATTTTTAAAGAAGTTTATTGTTTTATGCGGAAGATACTAGTTCTAAATCTAACAACCAAACAAATAAATTAGGCTAAGGCCCAAGCAGACATGCATCAATGCATTCAGACATTATTTACAGATAAGAATGATAGCTCCTGATTGGTGAATATGTCTGAGATATGTTTACAGAGTCCTGGGAAGGCACAAAAATGTGTTTTTTTCCCTTAATATATTTTATTGTCTGTCAGCAGAACCTAAGATCTTCTTTAATACAATTTAATTTTACAGCCCATGCAAAAAAATCGAATCACCATACTAAGAGTGTTCACCCAGCTTTTTTACTTCGTGGAAAATAAACAAATCACAGATATGACACCAAACTATTTATGTTTAATAGCTGAACATTTGGGCTTTGTAAAGCATACCTCAAACAAATTAAATTAAATTATTTTCCATTAATGGCATATTTTTTTAACAGATCACATAGAGGAAAAATATGGAATCAATTTGTAATTTACATTTCTAAAGTAAATATTGGCACAAGTCTGAAGATTCAAATTAGTTTGCAGTTAAAAGGAAGTGGATACAGACCTCAACAAGCTTTTGAACTTGGATAAAAACAGGGCCCAGACGAGAAAGTTATCAGATGAAACAATGGAAAGGATTTTAAAACTCAAGAAGGAAATCCAACACTGAGTGTGACAAAAGATGTCAGATGTTCACAGTTGGATCAGTCTAAAATAAAAATAAAAACAAAATCACAAGGTTATACAAGGAAAATATATGTTTAGACCAATTAAGATGCCAAGACGGTAAAGAATGAGGATAGAAAACCCAAAGCCATTTGCCTGAAAAATTTAAAATGCAAAGAACAGAAATGAAAATCAAATGGGTAAAACAAGGAGTCAATGTCCGTGACAGAACTGTAAGAAATTGGCTGAATGAAATGGGATGTACATTTAGAAAAGCCAAACAAAAAACAGCACCTAAACAGACAACAAGTTATCAACGGGTTAAAGAGAAGCAATCATGGACTGCAGATGTTCGGATTAAGTGATATTCAGTGATGAATCACAAATCTGCATTGGCCAAGGAAATGATGCTGGAACTTTCATCTGGTGCCATTCTAATGAAACATATAAAGATGACTGCCTGAAGAACACAATCTAATTTTCCTACTCATTGATGATATGTGGTCACATGTCCGCTAAAAGACCAAGTCAAGTCAAGTCAGATCTATTTATATAGCGCTTTTTACAATGGAACATTGTCTCAAAGCAACTGTACAAGTTTAGATTATCTCCTAGTAACTACGTCCAATCCCAAATTGAGCAAGCCTAGGGCGACAGTGGCAAGGAAAAACTCCCTGAGTGTTATAGGAAGAAACCTTGGGAGGACCAAGACTCAAAAAGGGACCCAACCTCCTTGGGCGGCGTAGATGATAAATCTAAGAGCGAAACTAAAGTCATGGAGTCAAAGTTCGAATAAAATGTGAAGTATGCACATCAGCATTAAGTGGCTGGAGCTGATGACGGAAGCAGGCTTGGATGGAAGCAGCTTGGACCAGAGGAGATGGCAGTGATTACCTCATCAGTCAATGCACAGGTGTACGCTTAAAAACTTGGGACACTTTTCCCATTCCATCAATAGAAAATAGGTTTGGTGATGATGAAGTCATGTTTGAGCATGATAACGCATCTTGCCCCAGAGCAAAGTGTGTTAAAATTTTTCTTCAAGAAAGTCACATCAATTCAACAGCATGGCCAGAAAACAGTCCAGACATCAGGCCAACTGAAAATGTATCCTGCAAAGCATTTAGCTGCATGTAGCTACTGTTAGGAAATACTGGCAAAATGCCTGAATGTGATACATCTTGCTGTGACCGAGAGAAGAGGGCAGTCAGTCATAGGTTACTTAATTATGGAACAACTGAGCCGTTTGTTTGTTTATTGACAGGACTGGTGTATATTAGGTTGCACTCATATTGCACCATAAATACTTCATGCCATTTGATCCCCAGATTGCATGTTTGTTTAGTGACACTGAGTTTTGGATTAAATGTCTTACATTGTGCACCTACATTGTGCTTTTTACTGAACACTCAAACTTACATTATACTAAGGCTACTGTGCAAATGTGTGGTACAGATAGAAAACAGCTATTTTTATATAACAATTATTCGGGAAATGAAAGACCACAATTCAGGAATGTTCTAATTTAAAATACTGCTTCGCCGATAAAAGAAGTGCTATATCAATATCAATCCATGTGATCCTGCTGATTTTACATAGTACACACGGCCCTAAATGCTTTATGCTTTGAGCTACTAAAAGGCTTCTGCTGTGATTCACTGGCATACTAAGTGTAGTTATCCCCTTCACTGGGCACTGCTCTCTTATTTTCTAATAACTTTAGCAGCCAGTGGCATGGATAATAAGATCCCTCTGAACACCACTGTCATGCCTAAATGTGATTAATCCCTTATGAACTATAAACCCAGCACAGACAGAACATTGTTATATGATTCAAAGAAGCCCTGATTTAACCAAGCGTTTAGAAAATTAACAGTTGAAAATAGCTTGAATTGCCATAAATGACAAAATGAATGGATTCTATCGGGCGATATTACTTTACATTTCATTTCTCTCTTGATCATATATGTTTGTCTTCAGCATTAAATACTGTAATTATAACAAGCTTCATTAGGTGATCTTTTTGAAGAAATAAATTGCACTAGTACAGCAATGGTGGACAAGCATTTGCCTTGGCTATGCAGTCTGATATTAAGATTTGGAAATGATTGATCTCATAAACACTAAATACAACATTACTATGAGTCAAATATTGGATATTATGGACTAATCTGTATAAGAATTAACTATAATATAATATAGTATTGCAGCAATAACAATGCAAAATGCGATGACATTTATACTAGCCTCTACTGATATGGGGGAAAAAATACACTCGGTTCCCCTTCTACCTTTACAACCTGTAATCTAATAACACTCCAAAGTTTTGGATTGGCACAATAAACAGCTGCAATTCAACTCTGAGGAACATTAACAAGGCTGTTAATTTTATGTAATGTAATCTGTTATAATAATAGACTCATAGATTATCTCAAAATGGCATTAATCGATAATATGCAAAATACTGGAGAAAATTCAGAGTAACTTTATTTCCTCCATTACAACTTGCTGCTCTTAACTGGAACGGGGATAAAACAAAAAGTACTCTACAAGTGCACTGCTCTAACATTATTTTTTTTCCCCCAGAAACAAGAACATGATTTTATCAGGTAATGTTATTGTTAAGTGCAATAAAGCTAATTTTTTTATTTATTTATCAAAAAGACAGAGTACAAACAGAGACAGTGCATTTACAGCTTAAATAAATGTTCATTTAAGTTCAGCATGTTTGTGTCTCATTTATTATGATAAGTTTTATCAGTTGCAAAAAAAATAAAATAATAATAATAGTAATAATAATAATAATAAAATCGGTCACCCTGCTCTCTAAATATCAGCATCGGCCATTAAAAAACCTATATCGGTCAACCATTAATCTGTTAGGCCATATATGGACTGTTAAATATAAATTCAGACAAAAATATGTATTTAACACTGATCTGCCTGACCAGGCATAAAGGGCAATGAGGTTAGAAGGTGGGAACAGTTTAGCTGTCAACACTCTTCAACTGGACTCCAATCCTCAGCAGCCCCAATCATGTTAATCAGTGTTTGTTTCCTGTGGAGCAAGGCAATGTGGCAATAATTAACAGCAAGCACAGGATCCCAGCATCCCCACTGCTATGAATATGGCAAACGACAAGAGTATTATACCACTGTGTGTATTTCTGGATGGGATTGTGTGTGGCTGTCATCAATATGGTTTGCATTATGCTTTTGTTTAGCCATATGTGTGGGCAATTGTTGCATTTATGCGTAGGCGTGTACAGTGCATGTGTTAAACTTCATGCTATGGTAAGTATGCTGTACGTGTACATGTTGTTTTCTTCCACTGCGAGTGCGTATTGCGGCACTTTGAAGCAAGCTTTAATGATGGAGCCTAAATAGCAGGATTAACACATGATGCACAATAACCATCTAGTGTTCATCACTTCTGCAGAACAACTAGAGAGAACAATTACCAGCAATTAAACCACTGCCAGTTATTCAAAGAGATAATTATGTCCTTGGTGTATTGCACCAATTAACTGCTTTTATTTCAGCCTTCAAACGTTGCTGCTTTACAACGTGTGACTCATTTTGAAAAACAGGAATTCCTGCACTTCTTCACATAAAGTGCAGATAAAGCAATGCTGTTGAATGGAATTACAACTTCAAATTAGAGAAAAAGTTTGGACAGTATGGAAAATGCAGATTCAAAAACTATGCAGTGTTTCTTATATTGACGTTCACATAAATTTCATTGCAAATATTATGAACAAATGATAGTTCATGTTTTGTCCGGTCAAATTCATTTAATTTGTTAATATACATCCATTGCTGCACTTCAGGCCTGTAACAAGGCCACCCATCCCCCCAAAAAGCAAACAAACAAACAAATAAACAAACAAAAAACTTAGCTGATATACCCACATGGGCAAGGGATTACTTTGGCAAACATACATACGTTCACAAATACCACTTTAAACTTTACTGTGCATAAATGATGTCTTATGTTAACTATGTCCAGAATGGTTCAGAATGGCTCAGAAGCATCTGGGATGGACCATCATACAGTGGAAATGTGTATTCTGGTCAGATGAATTAGTATTCCAGGTCTTTGTTGAAAGAAATTGATGTCGTTTGCTCTGGACCAAAGAAGAAAAGGATCATCCAGATTATCATCCTGTTAAAAAGCCAGGGTCTGCCATGGTATGGGGTTGTATCTGTGGCCTTGGCAAATTCATTTACACTTCTGTGATGGCAGCATTAATGCAGCAAAGTACAATAAGATTTTATAGCAACATTTGCTGCCTTCAAGACATCATCTTTTCCAGGGATGTCCATCAATTTTTCAACAAGACCACACCACACATGCACACATTACAAAGGCATGGTTGCAGAAGAAGAACGTATGGGTACTATTTTAAAATGAAAAATGCAACAACGACAATCCTGTAGACCACTGTTACAACCCTTTAAGATGCGTTTCCAGAAAGAATGGGGGGGGGGAAGATAACACCTGCAACACTTCAGCACTTGATATCCTCAGTGTCATAATGTATTTTAAGTGTTGTGAGCAGGAATGGCAACATTACAAAGTGGTAAATGTTTACCATCTCTACTTGTCTGGAATGTGTTGCAGGCCTGAAATGCAGGAATGGATGCTTATTGACAAACAGACAAAACATGAAATATCTTGCTGTTATACTGTCTGCAATGAAATAAAATCCAAAGTAAATGAATTTGCATTTTCCATACTGTCCCAGCTTTTTCTGGTTGGGGGTTGTAGTTGTAATTGTTTGGGGTTGAGGTTTATTGAAGCTATAAGCATATCATTGTCTAATTACACTGATTACCAAAAAGGTAACATTTTGAGTTTGATATCTGAATAAACTCCTTATTTTTTACAAGGCAAGTAATAATTTGATTGTTCTTGTTTCCCAGTTTGACCCTGCGTATCCTGGTCAGGGATAATCACACCACTTCATGGTGCATAGTCAGGTCCTCAGGAACTGCTATTTCCAACAACTGTCACATATGTCAAATATCCATTATCTCCAGGATCATATTTGAGCAGTCTAAAATATAATCAAAGTCAAGTTTATTTCTATAGCGCATTTTACAATAGAGAATCGATTCAAAGCAGCTTACAGATTCATATTACCTTCTCCTATCTAAGGCCAAACCCAAATTGCTGAATGACATACGATATTCCTTCCTGTGCCCATGATATATGCAGTGTATATGTCTGCATAGCGTATGTATACTGTAACCAGAAAGAAAAGACTGGGCCATTCATGACCTCAATCTGGACAGTTATTCCTCAGCCATAGCTCTGACCTTTGTTCTAACAACATAAACAAAACTTTGACAATAGGATTTACACTGTTGCACAAGTGCTTACGATTTTACAGGCACCCGTAGCATATTTATGTTTGTTTTATAAAAGCAGCACAAAACTGGCTGCACAAAGCGCCTTCTCTACAGTCATGTATACTACGTGCATACCATTTGTAGTTTGTGTAGGCCTTTAGGGAATAATGGCTAACTCCAAATACCTGTGTCCAATTGTAAGTAATCTATTAAACGTGAGAGTTCACAGACTATTTCCTTTCTGCCTCAAATCCTCCAGTTAATGCGATAGTCACAGTCAAGGCAGCAGAAACTTTCACCTCATTTTTTACTTCTGTGCCTTTTATTGCTCTTCCTCCTGCTTTGTCATTTCCTTTCTCACTCCTAGACATGGGCATACTGACAATAAAAAGTCACTTGTGGTAGGTTCCGGTGTTACTAGCATGTAAAGGATGGTCCAACTGAACCTTACCATATGCAGGGCGGGTTTTCGTGCTAAGTCTGGTTTTGTGCACCATCTGCACTGCTCCAGCGACTGATCGGAGGCACTGAGGCATTTGCTTGCTAACTCCCAAATACTTGCCACGCTGTGACATGCGGTCACCTTGGCAGCCACTGCTGGGGGTGAAATGCCCACTGGACCCACTGAGCTCATGAAAGCTTTGTGCCATGAAGCTACTACAGGTGTGTGACACGGATCCACTGCCACTGGGAGGGTCTGATCCAGCAGAACGCTCAGTCCTTTCTATTCACTAGTTCAGTTTGGATATACTAAGTAGTATAAAATAGTAACGAATTGTAGATAAAGCCCAGACAGTCAGGGTGAAAATAAATATTTAGTAAAGGATTTTTTGTTTTAGAATTTAATTTTTGTTTATGCCATAAATATATTGTGATTGTTACCGTAGCGGCCAAAAGGGAGAGGTTTTTTTGTACTTTTCCAACCTGATGCTTTTCCGTCGTATATATATATATATATATACGAAAATATACGTATATATATATATATAAGAAAATTAATCTACTCGAGCAATATATATATATATATATATATATATTGCTCGAGTAGATTAATTTTCTTTTGATATAAACGCAATACTGTAGAGTTAAACTTGCTCTTCTTGGCGTGTTAAAAATATATACAATGTGTCCAAAAGATGGCGCTAAAATATGAGAAGCAATTTGAGGTCATAAACAAATATTATTATTATTATTATTATTATTATTATTATTATTATTATTAAGAGCAGTAGTATTGATATAATAAAATAGTCAGTTGTAACTGTAGAATTTACATATAACTCATAAGACGCACAGACTCGAAAGTGCGAGAACTAAATTTCTCCTATAGAAGAGCAGACATAAGTGCTAAAACACTAGATTTTTTTATATGCAAAAATTAAATACGTTGAATGTTTTTAGGTATAATAACATCAAGACGTAATTTTAAAGTACAGTTTGTTCTCGTTCAGGAAATGAATGTTTTAAGATGTATGTTTTAAGAAAAAAGGAAGGAAGAAAAAGAAAGAAGAACACAATAATAAACTACTACCAACAACAACAACAACATAATAATAATAATAATAATAATAATAATAATAATAAGAAGAAGAAGAAGAAGAAGAAGAAGAAGAAGAATAGTGCGTGCGTGTGTGTGTAGGTCAAGTTTATATTTCATTGTGAGAGCCAAATGTAAAAAGACAGAAAGATTTCACATAGCATATTTGATCTTGTGGGGACGTTGCTGACCCTCTTAACTATTGTTTGTTTGTTTGTTTGAGCAAAGAGCAAAGTTATAATATAATCAAAAACACTCAGAATGGGGCCAAACTCACAATAGCGTTCACATAGGAAAAGGAAAATTGCTTTTTACAAAAAACTTTCCTTTGAAACACCAAAAGGGCTAAAAGTTTTCCTTATGTTTACTGAGGTTAAGGGTCGGTGTAGCCTATGTATAACATTAATAAGCTACAGTAATCATTAGGTCAGTGTAAAGTCCCGAAAATATAAAAGACTATACTAAGACTAGTGTGTGTGTGTGTGTGTGTGTGTGTGTGTGTGTGTGTGTGTGTGTGTGTGTGTGTGTGTGTGTTCTATAGTGCTGTTGTCGCGCACGTTTCAGTACAGGTTGAATTCCGTTGCCATGCAACCGGTGTGTATTAACGTATTAAATCATCCGATCATCCGCGAAATTGCGTGTGTGTGTGTATGTGCGTGCGTGCCTGTGTGTGTGTGTGTGTGTGTGTGAGAGAGAGAGAGAGAGAGAGAGAGAGAGAGAGAGAGAGATGAATTGTCACCCCAGTCAGAAAGTTTTCAAAGAAAACTAAGTAAATAAATAAATAGCTCCCTATTAAGGCACTGCTGGAGCTTCGGGCTGCACGTGAAACCCGCTTATTGCAAACAGAGGAACGCAGAGATCGAAATTCCGCAAATCTACAGCAAAACAGTAGATTAAAAATAACTGCAATTCTGTCTCACGAGGCAATCTGATAGAGGGATGTGGGTTCTCCTGCACGCAGTGAGCTACGTGGCAAGCATACGGATACACACACACACACACACACACACACACACACACACACACACACACACTCCTGCTGCAGAGAAGCACTGAAGTTACGTCACCTCGCTTTTATTCACAGAACACTGCGCTTTCTGCTATCAGAGACGGCCAATAAAGAATCAAAACGAATAAAACGCGCTTAATTAAAAGCCGGGCTCACAGGATCATTCATGCTGTAATGCTGACAAAAATCGTTCACGCATAATTAGCGTCATATATAAACCCGATGCATCCTAATCCGTCTGTATGATCACTCAGCAGTAAGAAAATATCAGGCATCTATTAAATAAAAATTCACTGTATACCATACAACTAATAAAAAATATATGCTCAATTATACTACAGGATAAAGCGGTTAAATAAATGAGTGTTTGTGCTGTTGCTGATGCATTAGGCTTACTAGATCAAATGTAGCCTAATAATAATAATAATAATAATAATAATAATAATAATAAGTATTTAGAAATAATAATTACAAAATGTATTCAACTACAATTATTAAGATTCCTGCACCGTTTCGGTTATTGCGCTGTTTGAGCACGAATAACTTTCTACTGGTGTCGAACATTTCTTAAATTCACCCTTAAATTATTAAAAGTTTTATATATTTCCTAAATGTGATCTATTATTATTATTATTATTATTATATTACAATTTCTTGTTGTAAACAATACAGTAAATTTGTTTGTATAATAAATCCGTTTTGTTTGTTTTTTCAAAAACGAAAACGTACAAAATGAATGCACATTAAATAATAATTACATTTCCCATCTAACGTCTTGCATTTCGAATGAATTCAATTAGTTATTTTACGAGCATTTGGTTTATTTCTGTTTTGCATATTCATATTTGGAATTCGATTTAACGGATGCTGCGGCCTGATCAGAAAAAAAAAATCAACACGGAGATGTGTCTAAGATTTAACAAATTTATTGTTCTCAATCACCTCTGACTTGACTGACTTAGTATTGAACTTAAATAACAACCACATGATAAAAACGTCTGCCAGTGATTTGTCCTTTCTGGTTTATCGATTTGCTGTTCTGTAGCCATTTGTAATAGCAATTGTGGCAAAATAACTGTAGAATTCAGAATTAAAGCAGGAGAGGGAAATATGTGCATGAAATGCTACCTCTAAACAGCTTGCAACATTTCCTGAACCTGATGAATTTCTCCAAAGGTGTGATTTCATTCAAAATATAAAACAAGTCAGTTACCACTGGGTATTCAGATTGCCTAAAGTACACAGACTTATCAAAACGTCCAAAATTCCTGCGTGGAAATAGCAGTAAGGAAAATGGACAAGGTACGCAATTATTCAGCCAGCCCAAAAAAGGTTCAAATTTAGGACAGGCTGAATTAAGAATTAGTTTTAAAATCCTCTTCCTGTGTGAAAACTGTCACAGAAGTGCGGTCCACAAAAAATCTGTTAAAATAGAAAAGCTGTAGTTTGCAGTCTTCGAAAAGTGGATTATGACCAAAACAATTAAAACGGATATCGTTATTCCTCAATGCGAACAGTGTTTTGTTTGTCTTGTTTTGGTGCTTATTTTTATGTTCATGCCAGTCATTTTGCTCATGTCTCTCGTGGACGATCCATAAACATCTACTTGAGTTTTTTGTTCATGGTGGTGGTGTCAATGTGCCAGAATTAGCTGGCGATAGGAGCTGGCAGTTGTGTCCAGCTGGTCGTCAGGTTCATCTTTCAAACTTGCATCTTTTAAGCAATCTATCACAAAGCTCTCCTGAAACACAGAGCAGAGAAAGTCATTTAAAGTTAGGGAACATTTGGAGGTCAGCAGGCAGAATAAACAGAAGAATTTCAGTGATGAATTTGAGGTTTTTGTCGTAAACGGACATAATCTGCTGAAGTGTAATTTCTCGCATTAAGGAAACTATTTGGTATCTTGTAATGATCGTCCAGCTAAATGAAGTGTGCATGGGGGAAATGGATCAGTTCTATGTCTCAGTGAACATACGTTTGCAGTCCATGGACGGGGGCGGTGTGTCTGCACTCACGTTGCCGACCTGAGAGTACACGTCCTCCGGCGTCTGGCCCACGCCGGGTGGTGTCATCCTCTTCTCCTTCTGCCTTCGGTTGCAGAACCAAACGCGAACCACTTCCTTTTCCAACTGCAGACTGTCCGCCAGGGAGGTGATCTCTTGGGCCGAAGGCTTCGGGCATTTCAGAAAGTGGCTTTCCAGTGCCCCCTTTACGCTCACCTCAATGGAGGTGCGCTTCTTCCGCTTGCGGCCTTGGGCTGCGATTTTGTCGATGCTGGTGGGGCTGCCAGTGGTCGAATCTGCTTCCTCCAACCACTTGTTCAGCAGCGGCTTGAGCTTGCACATGTTCTTAAAGCTGAGCTGCAGCGCCTCGAACCTGCAGATGGTGGTCTGTGAGAAGACGTTACCGTAGAGTGTGCCAAGAGCCAAACCGACGTCAGCCTGCGTAAAGCCGAGCTTGATTCGACGCTGCTTAAATTGCTTGGCGAACTGCTCCAAGTCGTCGGAGGTCGGTGTGTCCTCGTCTGAGTGAGAGTCGTGACTGTTCACCCCTGCGTGGTGCTGAGAGTGGGGATGGTGAGGATGCTGTTGCTGCTGGTGGGGGTGATGGTGAGGATGATGATGGTGGTGGTGATGGTGATGGTGAGTGCCGTGGTCCATCTCGGGCGATTCGCCGCGCATCAGACCAGGGTGGACCAAACTGCTGGTTGGGTTAAGCATCCCGTTGACGGTGAAAGCGCCCGGTTGAGAGTAGATGAGGGACTGCTGGGACTGCTGCTGACCCGCTGCGATCGTGCTGATGTGCGTGTTACTGGCCCATGCGCTTTGGTGCGCTTGGTGAGCTCCGTGAGATCGGTGGTGCAGCACGGTGCCGGAGTGCAGCTCGTCTCGGTTTGAAGTGCTCTTGACGTCTTGCTGCTGCGGGCTGCTCGCCATTCCCGCGGGACTTGAAGACCACGGCGATCCGGCTTCGGCTGCTGCCGCTGCAGCTGCGGCTGCGGCTGCTGCGGCGGCGTGAGGCAGTGAGGTGACCCACTGATGAGCATGGCTTAGCATGTGGCCACCGTTACTGGCCGCCATGGCTCCCTGCATAAAGTCGCTCTGCACCATCTTGCCCGCGGGATCTCCTCTGTACCCAGCCGGCACTGAACTAACGGCAGCGCTTCCTGGCTGCATGCCACCGCCTCCGGACTCCGAATGCACCACCGAGCCTGATGAGGACAGAATGCTGTTGCTGGCCAGGTAAGGATTGGAAGTCGCTGTGGCCATTCCCCTTTAGCAAACAAGTCTACTTGTTATTCCCCCTCCCCGTATCTCCGTAACTTTTTCCACCCCTCGGTGGGACCCTCTGTTTCATGAATTATTCACACTGGAAAACTATGTTTGGTATTTTGGATGGATCCGGTACAATTCAGGACGGTAATCAGAAAATCCATCAGATTTGAGAGATCACATCAACTTTTCAAGTTGAAATCCACATTTTGCGAAGACACTTGGTTAAGCAAATTGTCAACATATTTCATGCCTAGAAATGAGTCTATATTGTAAAAAAAAAAAAAGTAAAAAAAAACTAATAGCAGTAAAAACCCAGACGAAGAGTCTTTCGTCCCGTATAGTTCGATTCACGTAAATCCCACATCATCTGCGGAGACCTTCACTCAGCAGGCAAGGATGGTTGTTGCTTTGTAAACTTCCCTCTGTCTCACAGCCGGTCTCTGCTGCTTACTTTCCCCTGGTCCTCATCTTTCAAGCGTTTGCAGACTCCACCAGAGCTCAACCTCAAATCTCTCTAATCAGTCCCAAATTGTGTTAACGAATGCGCATTTGATGAGAAATTCCACACTTCGTGCTCTTTCTCCTCCTCGCTGGTCCTCTGTCAGTTCGAGGCGCTCCTCCCTCTGTGCCTGAGACTACGCGAGTGTTTACGTTCAGCCTGGCGTGCGCGAACCGTCCGCTTCGTCCATCCAATCAGGACGCAGTGCTGTGCGCAAGACCCACGCCCATTGGATGTTTGTGAGCGAGGTACGGCTCTCTGAGCGCGTCCCTGCAGACACGGAGCAGAAGCGGCGCGTCAAAACAATTTCTTAACGCGCACTTGAGCAACAAAACGCACCAGAATATTGGAGACTGTTTCTGACTGTTAATTCTGTCTGCTCAGGCACATTTGGCACAGTTTACAACTGCGGTCTATTATTTAAGGAATGTCATTATTTACGGTATTTATTTAACCTTTATTTAGAAATGGTCACGTTGAGATACGGCCTGTTTTACCCTTGCCAAAAAGGCAGCACCAAAGTTAGCAAATGAGATTGTAGAACAGATAATGAAATAAGTTGGGCACAGAACGACAGCTCGAACTGCGAGAGCCAATTCTATCTATCTATCTATCTATCTATCTATCTATCTATCTATCAATTCAATTCAATGAGCTTTATTGGCATGACTGTCACAGTGCGTACAATATTGCCAAAGCACTGAATACACATAGTTTTATACATATCACAAATAATAAATAAGAAAAGAATCAAACAGGCAAAAAGATACAGTATCGTAGAAAAGACTAAACAAAGGGAAAAGAAAAAAATAATAATAAATAAATAAATAAATAAATAAATAAATAAACCTATATATCTATCTATCTATCTATCTATCTACCTATCAATCCATCTATCTTTCTCTTAGGCCACCATTAGACGTGTTGTCGGGTATAATGATATAATGACCATATATAACATATAATTGATAATTGGACCCCGTCTCTTCTTCGAACTGTACGATCAACTTGGCAACTCGATTGGATCCTATTTCTCGAGTGTAAGGGGAGGTCACACCAAGTACACTCGCTACTGTAGCTTATAGATTCTGTTTTTCTGATTTAGGCCTATCTCAGCTTTTACGACGGCATTCAAATTAGTTTTTTCTGGTTGTTTTCTAATAAAGAAAGAAACTAATTTATATAAATACTAATTATATATGTTCATTATAGCACTAGAACAACGCTATACATACACAGACACACACACAGACACACACACACACACACACACACACACACACACACACACACACACACACACACACACACACATTATATATATATATATAGATATAACAACACTAGCACTGAGAAAACCACAACGCTATAAGAGATACATACATTACATACAAGGACACAACCAAAAACACACACCCACAACATATCCCTATATACATGATATTACTATATGATATTACTATAGATATATAGATATATACTATATCTGGAGATATAGGCATATATTATTATATATATAGATATACATATATACTAACTATATATATACATATATATATATATATATATAAGCGTGTTCTATCATAATTCATATAACCATAATCGCGTGAGTTTTCATTTTGTGTTTAAAGTGACTGCATTTAGTCATTATAACGCAAAGTAAAAACTGAAAGTACTACACTGTATTGGCCACTTTTCATTCAGTCCAACGTGTACGTATAGCTCGTGTAACGTACGATTACGTGGTTATTAAGCTCCTCTTAACTTTTCAGTCTGATGATTTTCATATTTTGTGTGTTGATTATATACTTGCATGTGATTGTTGGATTTTCTCTTTATAAAGTTGAGGGTTGTTGTTTCCGGAGCAGCCAGTAGAGAGAGAGCCTTCTGCATAACAAGCAACTAGTAACAGTTAGCGCTGATTTTCATTAGCATAAATTTTCATATGTTTAGGAGAAAATAATAGGAGAGGGAGGAAGAGAGAGACTCAGTAGAAAGAGGACAGAGGTGCAGAGCTCCAACGGAAAGCAAGGAGTGAAACGAAACGCATGGATTCACTACAGCATAGCGAGAAGCAGATGAGTTTTATTCAGCCAAGAACATGCACCCCTGCTTCTCTCTCTCTCTCTCTCTCTCTCTCTCTCTCTCTCTCAAGGTGAGTGATTCGATTGTAAATATTGGACAGAAATGAAGCTTACTGCCCACCTTTAGGTCTGTTTTAAACTGTTAGTCTTTTAATGCAATAGATTCTTTTGCAAAACACACAGTAGGAAAGGAAATAGTGTCTCTTAACAAGGAAACATTATAAAAGAACAGACATTATCTGCTTCACTGAACAATAAACCAAACTGTGATTTGCGTATCAGCCGAATATTATATTTTTGCAGTTATCCGTATTTTGATCGGAATATTAGCCATTTTGGACAGCTCTAGAAGTTATTGCATTGGCCGACAAAACAAGTTTTTAGTAGCCTGCAGAAATAAAATCCATGAACGAACCGTTTGATAGTTTTTAAAGTAGATTTATGACACCTAGTGTACCTGAAATGTATTGGCATTAATGCGTAATTTATCTCAATTCAGTTATTAATCAATTGATGAGTTGGTTGTTATTTATTTATTCAACTTTCTTCCTTTCGTTCTAGTTCTATTTATTCTATTTATAAGACAACTTTAATTTATAAAGGTTTTAAAAGCTTCATCAGTTCCCTTGCAATGAAGCTAATCCTGAACACACAGAGCACTAAAGACTGCTCATTTTCAAGCACCACCTTTACACAACTTTAGGCACTCACTACTAAGATTTTATGGTGAGACAACCTATCAGACACACTGTATTTTTCTGTGGGTTAAACCACCTTCAGTAGCTGAAAATAGGACACTGGGTTAAACAAAGTCTGTGCATATACTGTACAATGTGGACATTGCTCTATGAATTCTTTATATCTAATCCTCGGGCTAATGCAATCCTAGTACTGATCCCTACCTCACCAGGCCTATACAATGTTTCTGAAGGACTGTGAGTTGTTTGTGTGTGTGTGTGTTCTTCAAGTTCTTCCCCGGTGATCCCTTCGGTGCAGCTTCCTCCTACATACCTACTTTACCTGTTTTGTCAGATTGCATTAATCAAATTGTATATTTCCTGTCGGAGTCCACTCATGGAAAACAGCAACTCTTGGTGAAATCGAATCACACACAGCTGAACTGCTCTATCTCAGTCTTTATTCTCTATTCCTCTTTTTTCCAGATTTCCACAATGTGAACGCAAGAAATGTCTGGAGCATTGCATCAATAGCAACAAACAGTTGAAACCAACGTTTTACCCAATCTTGTTTCCTATCCAGATTTAGGGAGTGACGCTACAATAACAGCAAAAAAGTGAATAAATATGTATATTGTCCATTCTACCAAACTGGTTCAAAGTCAAAGCTGAAAAATATTTGAAATGTATTTGGCTGTTTCCCAAACTCTATGTTGTACCAAGTTTACATGTCTAGGAAAAGTGCAGTCAGTTTACATGTTGTATTTGTACATAGTTTGAAATGTTTTCCTCTCAAAAAGCTAGTATGTACATGGCCAGCAAACACATTAACACACATTAACAGGTAATGTTTCATTTAAATACAAAAAAGTTTACTTATCTGCAAAAATGCTCTCATTTGTGGATGTTTTCAATGGTACACTCACTGACTTTGGCACCAATTTGCTTACAACAATGGGGATAACTGCTAAACATGTGGTCATGAGGAATGGTGCACTCTCTCTCTTCCTGGTCTTCAGTGCAGGGGTGTGGCTAAATTACAGTTCAAACAACGGACTAAAAATCTTTGTTTTGGTAATGAGATGAAAATGCTGGACAGCATGTATGAATAAAGTTTTAAAACATAAAAAAAAACAACTGAAGTATTATTTTCATAAGTTTGATCTAATTTGGTAGTCTTGATAGACGATGCTCCAGCAATACAAGAAAATATCACCTTGGCATTATCAAATCACATTCATCATACTGACCAGGAGCAAAACAGCCACTTGTTTGAATTAAGTGCTGAGCCATCTAGAGAAACACTATATACGTTTGTTTCCAACGAATCTGAGGAAAATTCTGCAATTCCCTCTTTTTTTGCCTGATTCACATCTCTTTCTTTTCTGCAGGTGAGATTCGGTGCTTCTGCTAAACATACAAGGCTTTCTTTCAGAGAAAGCTCCCTTATCAAGGCAAGATGGCTAGGATTATCTTTCCTTTTGTGCTTCTCTTTTCCTTCACAGCACTGCCCGCCGAGCAGAGTGCCCCACGTCTGATATTAAAGCCTCATGCAGAAGCAGCACCTACAAGATGCTAAGCCTCATACTGAGTTATTGACAGAAAGTTTTTTTTATGCGCTAAAACAACTGAGGCGCCATTGACACAAATCATTAAGTCAACATTTTACAACTCTGAGTTAGTTTGTACTTGGGCAATTGTGAATACAGTTTACTCCAGATCTTAGGTGCAGCACGTTGACGTCAAGATCCTTGTTGATGTCGCATCAGATTTGTTACAGTATAGCTCTTTCAAAGCCTTGGATGTCCTGCCAGGTTTCTATTAAGGCCTGAAATGTGTGTGGCAGTCTGGCCAGTCTGGAGTTAGGAACTTATTTATGTTTGACAGAAAAGAGTAATTATTATTGCAATTATTTAAAGAGACTTAAGAAGCAACATATACTGTCAATGTAGGATACATTACAGGTCTTGCTGTGATACTTCACAGCATTAGAGAATGTGATTAGTCTTCATTAATAGAATACACTAAACAAGCATGGAAGTTTGTAATAGGTTTTAGCGATTCTTGACTTTACACTAGAAGCTAAAAACTAGTTACTTGTCATGTCTATGAGGATTTACGACTGCATTTATTGTTGGCAGCACTGTTCTTCTACTGTTCAATGCGGCTGAAATAATTAAATCATTCCTGTTGTAAACCATTTTGAGATTAAACTATGTTTTTAAAGGAATAAACTGGGCAAAGAAAGCCAATCATTCCCTTTAACTTTAAAGTACTTGATCAGAATGAAGGAACATTTAACAAACCAGTCACCTATAATGAGAAGGTATTGGCTACATTTGACAAAACCAGTTGTGTCCATTAAGCTCAGAAAGTGTATGGATCACGGATGCACCACTATTTTGTAAGTAATCGTTTCAGAAGGACTTTGGGCATTTAGCACTAACCACTTGATGAAGAATGCTTTTTAAGATACAGTCAGGAGCTTCTGTGACTATGGTTCATACCATGAGGAACAAAACCACGGAGCAGCCTTTTTCTCATTCCTGTCTGCTGCATTTGCATTTTATTCAGCTTACCAAAGGAAATAGCCCGCAGTGAGAAAATACTATGCATATATGAAAGACAGAAAGAAAACTAGACAGAGGGAATGAAAGAACAGGAGTAAAAGGGACGCAGAGGCAGATGGAGTGACAGAGAAGCCTGAAAGGAAATGACAGATTATCTCAAAGCTTCTGTCCATTTCCACATAGTAATAAGCCAATCGTTTGCAAAAAAGCAGAAAATCAGCATGCGTACAGTGATATGAAGTGCAATCCACTCATCCTTTGTCACTTAACTGGGGATATCTTTACCCAAAGCTGCAAAAAGTCCTTTGATATTATCGAGAGACCAATTTAAAAGAAGAGAATCTCCATGCTATTATTACTAGAGAGCTGAGGCACAATGCTGTGGTGTCGGTGAGGACTGGGTCAGCGAGAGTGGAGAGAATCCTCTGTCGTTACCTAAGGACACACCCCAGGCGAGTCACCGTCATAAGACCTCGCTAACTGCATGTGGGCTCAGTTCCTCTGACAACTAAAGGGAGCCATCAACGTTTCAGTCCACAGAGAGTGCCTTAAAAAGGCCTTTAAAGTGAGTAAAACCCATTCTCTTTAATTCTGATTACACTCTGAAAGTGTCTTTAGCACAGCGGCTAAATTGGGCTATCAGCACTAAGTAGCGGCAGGGAAGAAAAGAACCAATTATGCCAGTCACAGCCAGATGATGATTCTCATCCTCACTGTCTCTCTCACACAAGAGGGAGAGAAATATTACTCCCTTTTTGCCTAGATAAAGAGACCACACACAATCGCACACATGCAGGCTCATATACATGCACACACTTCTGTATGTTAGTGCATGTGCCAATTTTCACCTAACATGAGCTGAAAGGGACATCATGATATCTCTTTCTGGAAATATTAGAAATCATGCAAGGTTTGAGAAGGCGAATACATTATTCCGTCACCCCTAACCGCTCAAGTCAAGTGGGTTTTTATATCTAGCTCTTGGATGGTTTCATCAACTCACTGCAGTTCAGGCTCGTGCGGAAGCTGGGGGTTAACTGGCAGCAGAGGGCTCAAGGAGGGAACCAACTCACTGACACACTTGGTGAAACCCGGACACTTTAGAGATGCCAACTGACCTAACATCTTTGGTATGTGAGAGGAAACCGGAGTACCTGGACGTAACTCATACAGACACTGGGAGAATATCCAAACTGTCAATGGCCAGGTTTTAACTCGATCCGTGGTCTCTGGAGCTGTGAGAAGACAGTACTAATAACTGTGCCACCGTGCCATTATAGTGACAATTTGATACTTTAGCGAGTTTATATACAAGCAAGGCTGCCAAAACTACTCTTTTTTGAGATCATTCAGCCATGTTGTCTCATAATTTAATAGTATATTGTGTTTTTATCTCATACCCTCTGCCACTGTGCTTAGCATCTTAAAATAAAAACACTACAGTAAATTAAACACTTGTAACAATTTCCATTCAGATTCCAAACAACCAAGAAACTGAGATGAGGAAAGTGTTTGGAGGGATGAGCAGCAACGCAAGTGGTAATTCTTTTCACCACGCAAAAGGTACCACTAGTTTTGACTGCTGCTTATGAGACAAAAGCAAGAGGGAAACAAAAATCAAAATCAATAATGTCGGTGTTTTCCTCCATTTAGGAAGTCTTTCGTGGATCGTCTTTGTGCTTCGCTGTAGTGATAGCTGTCAAAAGATAAGTGGACTAAATCATTCCCAGACCTGTCAGGTTGTTTACTTCTGAAATTCCCAGCTCGGGAACTGCTGCACACATTTCATTCACCTTATGTTGGACCTAGAGTAGTAGGCTACCTCTGGCAATGTGTACATATTGTGAAGCAACCACCAAAGAGAAAGTGTGTGTGTGTGTGTGTGTGTGTCAGAGAGAATATCAGAATAATAGTTAAGTGAGAAAGGTGCACCAGTATTAAGAATGCCTTGTGTATAATACACATCATCCACTTTGTATCAAGCTACCATATTCCATGTACACTATGTGGCCACAACTATTTAGACACCACTTCTAATTAGAAATCTCTGTTATTTCAGGCACACTCACTGCTGCCAGTTTCATAATACCGTGGTACCACAGTTCTCGACCTCAGAACACAATGAATTCAGTTCTCTATGCATTTTGACTAGAAAAAAATTGTCCCAGTTCTCGTTTGCTCGGTACTCGGTGCATTTGCTTAAACTTGTATGAGTCAAGCCGCTTGACTTGTTTCAGCCGAAACTCGATTCACGAATCAATACAGAGTGATTCAGTGATTTAGGTTCACAATAGCCCCTGCTCATGTCTGCTGTGTTTCTTTATTTTCACATCTACAGTATTGTATTCTTAGTGCAAATAAGTCTCCATGGGTCCTAAAAAGGTTAGTTATAAGAAGCAACCAAAAGCAAAACAATAACTGGATGCTCCAGAACACAGGCTGCAGTTACCTTAGCAGTTATACTAGCAATCCGAGTTCACCAATAGAGTAAGTGTTTTGCTTTTAGTTTTCACTTTCAATGAATTACTCACTAAATTACATGAAATTTCAACAGTTTATTAAAATGAAATAAGCTTTCTGTTAATGATTTTGGCCAACTGTACATACTTATCATTACTTACCATAGGCTCTGCTATTATACAGTATAGACCGCTCTACCAAACACCTGTACAATACAACTCCATTAATTCATATAATGCTTCATACAATGTGGATTTTCTGGGGGTCTGGAAATGATTAATTCAATTTACATGACTAATTATGGGAAAAATGTGCACTATACTCACCGTTTTGGTTCTCGATAAGCCTTCTGGAATGAATTAACGACGAGAACCGAGGTACCACTGTTTTCCTTATAAGTCCATAAAGACGTGGTTTGCCAAAATTAACGAAGAACTTTGCAGGCTTGCTCAGATCCCTGACATTAACACTGTCAGGCACCTTTAAAGCAAATTGAATGGCAACTGTGAGTCAGGACTTATTGTAGAACATCAGTTCCTGACCTCAGGGTCATGTGTCAAAATCTAGTGGAAGGCCTTAAGAATAATGAAGGCTATTGAAGCAATATAGGGGGACAAATTACCTTCTAATACCCATGTTTTTGCATGTAACGTTTTTGTGTTGACAAACATTTGCCTATATAGTGCATGTGCACATGATATAATACAGATAGCATGCTCTGTTTGAGTGATGTGTGTCATGTATTACTTGAAATAAGGTATGGGGTGGCTTATCAGTTAAGGCATTGGACTATTAACCAAAGGATTGAGGGCTCAAGTCCCAGCATTGTCAAACTGACACTCTTGTGCCCTCGAGCAAGGCCCTTAAACCTCAATTGCTTGGGTTGTAACTTATTAGACTGTATAATTTGTAAGGTGCTTAGATCAAGGGTGGCTGGTGTACCTGCTGTAAATGTAAATGTGCACAAAATGAAAAACACAGATGCTTTCAAAATAAAGGAAATATTTTTACAGGTATGCACCGTTTAACATCCAGCCAATCAACTGTTTGCTTTAATCTTAAAAATTATAATAAATTATAGTAGGAAATAAAAATGGCAGAGACACTGCACAGCACTGCCCCATGTGTGATCTTACAGCATACAGTACTGTACTCAACTCTAAATGCCATATTTTACCTAATATGATTATAGATTTCTATGTTAACTGCTTATTTATGTACTAGCAGCGTATTGTTATTGTTTTGTTGCACTCTAGTGCATTGCGTTTTGCGTCTTCTGTCCAGATGTGATCCAATATTACATATTAGTGAGTGGCAAAAGTATGTGAACCTCTATTATTAGCAGTTAATTTGAAGGTGAAACTAGAGTCAGGTGTTTTCAATCAGTGGGATGACAATCAGGTGTGAGTGGGCACCCTGTTTTATTTAAAGAACAGGGATCTATCAAAGTCTGCTCTTCACAACACATGTTTGTGGAAGTGTATCATGGGACGAACAAAGGGGATTTCTGAGGACCTCAGAAAAAGAGTTGTTGATGCTCATCAGGCTGGAAAATGTTACAAAAAAAGTTTTGGACTACACCAATCCACAGCCAGATTGACTGTCTACAAATGGAGGATATTCAAGAACATTGTTACGCTTCCCAGGAGTGGTCGACCAACAAAGATCACTCCAAGAGCAAGGCGTGATAGGTGTAATAGTTGGGGGGGGGTTACAAAAGACCGCAGGGTAACTTCTAAGCAACTGAAGGCCTTTCTCACATTGGCTAACGTTAATGTTTATGAGTCCACCACCAGAAGAACACTGAACAACAATAGTGTGCATGGCAGGGTTGCAAGGAGAAAGCCACTGCTCTCCAAAAAGAACATTGCTGCTCATCTGCAGTTTGCTAAAGATCACGTGGACAAGCCAGAAGGCTATTGGAAGAATGTTTTGTGGACGGATGAAACCAAAATACAGTGGGGCAAAAAAGTATTTAGTCAGTCACTGATTGTGCAAGTTCTCCTACTTAGAAAGACGAGAAAGGTCTGTAATTTTCATCATAGGTACACTTCCATTATGAGAGACAAAATGCGAAAAAAAAATCCAGGAAATCATATTGAAGGATTTTTAAAGAAATTTTATTGTAAATCATGGTGGAAAATAAGTATTTGGTCACCCACAAACAACCAAGATTTGTGGCTCTCACAAACCTGTAACTTTAAACTGTAACTGTAGCTTTTTAAGAAGCTCTTCTGTTACCTGTATTAATGGCACCTTTTTGACCTCGTTATCTCTATAAAAGACACCTTTCTAAGTAGGAGAACTTGCACAATCAGTGGCTGACTAAATACTTTTTTGCCCCACTGTAGAACGTTTTGGTTTAAAAGAAAAGCGTTATGTTTGAAGAAAAGAAAACACCGCATTCCAGCATAAGAACCTTATCCCATCTGTGAAACATGGAGGTGGTAGTATCATGGTTTGGGCCTGTTTTGCTACATCTGGGCCAGGACGGCTTGCCATCCTTGATGGAACAATGAATTCTGAATTATATCAGAGAATTCTAAAGGAAAATGTCAGGACATCTGTCCATGAACTGAATCTCAGGAGAAGGTGGGTCATGCAGCAAGACGACGACCCTAAGCACATAAGTCGTTCTACCAAAGAATGGTTAAAGAAGAACAAAGTTAATCTTTTGGAATGGCCAAGTCAAAGTCCTGACCTTAATCCAATCAAAATGTTGTGGAAGGACCTGAAGCGAGCAGTTAATGTGAGGAAACCCACCAACATCCCAGAGCTGAAGCTGTTCTGTACGGAGGAATGGGCTAAAATTCCTCCAAGCCGGTGTGCAGGACTGATCAACAGTTACAGGAAACGTTTAGTTGCAGTTATGGCTGCATAGGGGGGTCACACCAGATACTGAAAGCAAAGGTTCACATACTTTTGCCACTCACTAATATGTAATATTGGATCATTTTCCTCAATAAATAAATGGCCAAGTATAATATTTTAAATATTTTTTTTCTTTATCTACTTTTAGGATTTGCATGAAAATCTGATGCTGTTTTAGGTCATATTTATGCAGAAATACAGAAAATTCTAAAATGTTCACAAACTTTCAAACACCACTGTATTTGTAACAAGCTGAAAATGGTGTTTGTAAGTGCATGTGCCTGTCCTATTGTAAGTAGTACTCTTTTGTTTGTCCTCCCACTACTTGTATATTCTCTCTCACCTATAACTATATAAACTGATTCACGTTCACTCACTGAGTCTCTGTTTTACCTGGTTGAAATATTACAAACCTCTGCCTGTAACATTAATTATTTTGGGAAGCAAATATTTGAACCTCAAATTTGTTGGCATAACAAAATCTAAGACCATATACAGTACTGTGCAAAAATCCTAGGCCACCATTAGATTAGATATACTATTGTTTTAGTAATGGTATAATGGTACCATATATGATTATGTCTCGGTGTGTTTATAAGAATACAGCCAGAAAATACAAGACATTTCTATGCAGTATTAAAAAACTGAAACAGTGAAACAGGCTACAGTGGAATGTATTTATGTGTTTTAAAGTGTGACCTCCCATTACACTTGAGCAATAACAGCATCTGGCAGCTGCAAGTTGACCCTTCTACAGTTCGAGGAAGCTTGATCAGGAATGGTCTTTTTGGAAGGGTAGCAGCCAAGAAACCACTTTTTCAGACGGAAACAGGCTAAGATATGTGAAAGCTCCCAAAGATTGGAATGAATATCAGTGGAAAAGAGTATTAAGTTTTAAATTTTCAGGTCCAATCATCAGCAATATGTTATATATGGTCATAATACCATTGCTAAAACAACAAATCTAAGGGTCACCTAAGACTTTTGCGCAGTACTGTATAAAGCTAGAATATAAAAATAAGGACTTTCACACAGATCTGTATATCACTACCTTAGGAAATGTGAGCTAACATGCATTATTCTAGCTCTGACCTTACAGTGCAACTCAACAAGGTACCTTTTAATGTTTAGTCATTATCCTTCATTCACAGGAGGCTGGAACTTCTCCAGAGACAAGCTTCAGTTAGCTTACTGAAGTTGAACTAAACCCTCTCAGTATATCCCCATTGTCCGTCTTCTTCTCTGTGCTTTGTATTGTATCGTCCCCTGTCACTTTCCCGGGCCCTCTCTATTCCTTATCTCCTTTGCACAAGAGCTTCTCAGACTGGGGGGTTTAGCAGACTGTCACTGCTCGCACACTATTCCAGAAAAGTACCCTCGGTGATGCACACAAGCACACACAGTCAGTTTCATCCCAACAGTATGTGGACAGAAAAAAAATCCACAAGTCTCAGTGACATGGCCTACTTACTGCCACCATGGCAAGCACAACGTACCTGTATAATGACAGAAAATCTAAATCAGGATTCAAACACCAGTCTTCACCTTCCTCTGTCATGCCTTCACTCTCAACCTCACACAGTAACAGCCTGTGTGAGCTGTCCTTAGGCGCAAGATGTGTTTCTCAGTCTCATGCAGAGCTGGAAGAACACACTACTGCAAAAGATACACAGGAGTCACTTCAGTAGTACATACTGGCAAGAGCAAGGGAAGTTTTGAAGTTCAGATTATAAACTACCTACCTTCTTAATTTTAAGTGATTTCAGTAAAAAATATGAAAGCATTGTACACTTTAATTGGTACTGATTATTGTTGTGGGTAAAATAAAATTCATACAAATATAAACATACGAAACTATGGTGGCAAAGCAGTTAAGCTACTGATCTGTGGACCTGAAGATCCAGGGTTCAAATCTCACCTCTGCCAAGCTTTCACTGTTGGGTCCTTGAGCAAGGACCTTAACCCACAATGGCTTGGATTATAAGACTGCATAAGTCGCTCTGGATAAAGGGGATCTGCCAAATAATTAAATGTGAATATATACAAAAATATAGGGACGCACTCACAAATTTATTGTCTTCAAGATGTTATATGAATATGCACAAAAAGTGGCCCAGTCTGGTTCCTTGTTCACTCAACCAGTGTTGCATGACCTGCCATTGCATATTGGAACATGTGACAGGCAAATGTTGTTTAATTATACATGTCTAATTCAGTCTTAGATGTTCCAGTGATACTTACACCCCTGTGGTGTCCTGCAGTACGTTTATTCCAAAACGTACATCACATTAGTGATGTATTTCTACAAGTAAAGGAGTTATTAGTGGAAATATATGTTGCAGTCTGGTGGCCCATGCATGATGGTAACTACAATAACCTGCTTAAACAAAGTGCTTGCTCCCCAGTAAAAACAAATACAACTCAGAAATAAACTCACTCTCTCTCTCTTCAATTCCAATGAGCTTTATTTGCATGACTGTCACAGTGGGTACAATATTGCCAAAGCATTGAAAAACATTTTCTTCTTCTTCTTCTTTCGGTTTCTCCCTTTATACATATGACAAATGATATATAAGAAGAGAAACAAACAAACAAACAGACAACTAACACTCACACTCTCTCTCTCTCTCTCTCTCTCTCACACACACACACACACACACACACCTTTCTATTACTGCAAGCTTCTTTGATTTTGAAAAAGAAAGTTGCAGGTTTTGTAAATTAAAAATGTCAGATAGTTTGTCCTGACAGTGATCTATAAACTACACACATACACAATACACAACATTTTCAATAAATTCACTCCACATTTATTTTATGTGGTAATCAATTTTAAAAAATATTTATTTTATTCATTATTAGTTCACAATTTATTAAACTGCAGCCTTGGTGGCTCAGTGGTTGAAGACCGCTGCTAGAAATGGCAGTGTCAGAAGACCTGGGTTCAAATCCCGGGTGGGGCTTGCAACGTGAAGGTCGAGTAATGCGTTTACAGTAAACCCTCAGCCCCTGGGTGTGTATTCCTAGTGCCTGTCCCAAGCCTGGATAAATGGGGAGAGTTGTGTCAGGAAGGGGAATGTAACACCTGTGTCAGATCTATGGAGGTGGATGATCCTCTGTGACAACCCCTAACGGGAGCAGCTGAAAGAGAAACATCACTGTTTATCATTTATTCAATTATTTTCAGTTCCGCTTTAACAGTAGTGGATGATCTGGAAGAGTAACTTTAAAAACAGCAATTTTTAAGTTTATAATTTCCCTAATATTTTGCGACATATCCCGTGACATGACAGAAATAAATTATTAATAAAAAAATGTATGTTTTTCCCCTGCAACTGTTAAATTCTTTGCATGTACAAAATTACCAAAGCAGCACAATAATAGTGTAATATACTAGCCCTTCGCAGCAGACACGATTGACCCTGTCTGCTGCAAAGGAGGCCATTAGGATATTCTGCTTCCTTCTGCACTGCAACAGCGACGCTTACCCAGCCCCGTGTTGGATTGGTGTCCCGTGTAGACCACACTTACTCCTGTACCCTGTGTTCTCCGGGTATGGGTGCTTCTACACGAGTCAGGAAAAGATGTGGTTAAAAAGTGCAAAAAAATAAAATAAAATATAATATAATGAATAATAAAGCAAGATTTTTGTCAAGGGGTGTCCAAATATTTGCATACCTTGACTTCCTATACTTGTGAGGACCAGATGTCTTCACAATAGTCGTGTCTAGCCTCTTTTAAGGGGTGCTCAAGCACTCCTAAATATAGAAGTAAAAAGTCAGAGTTTTCTCTGTTCTTGCTTTAAAAATTGAAGTTTGTGTCTGACAAGCTGAAAAAAAATATTAAAACAATAGAAATTACGGTTTAAACATACGGAATATTTTAATAACAAAAATACAGCAGCCTCCCCTTGGCTCGCAATTGGTATGATCCACTTTCTCCTTCACAAGCGTGGGAATGCAAGTCCAAAATGTACAGTTTTTTTAAACTGGTTTCACTCAGCACCCCTAAAGTTCTAACCCTAGACTTGCCCTGGTTCTGACAATGATAGGAAAACCTGGCAATTTTGACTTTTGAGGACAGTTTTTCCAGTCCTCACTGCTTTTACTTCTTTTTTTTTACTGCTTTTTTTTTTTACCAAAACGTCAAATTTAAGGTTAAAGTTAGGTGTACCATTAAAACAAAACTGCTTAGGTTACTGATTAAGGTTAGGTGTTGATATACCATTAATTAGCTACAATAATCATTATGTCAGGAAAGTGTATTGAAAGTCCTGGTATTTGTTATAAAAACGGGGACCATTTATCCCCTGAAGGATAGGAACATCTCATTTTTTTCCCCAGTTTGAGGGGTAATTTTGCTGGTCTCCATAAAGTCATTGGCTTTTGATTACTGAGGTTAGGGTTAAGAATTAATGATACAGTAAAGTAATACAACAGAGTAATGTCAATGGAAAGTACAAATAAACATTCATTTACCAAGACTGTGTCTCATGTTTATATTGTGGGGACCAAATGTTCTGACAATGATAGAAAGATCTGACATTTTTACCTTGTGGGGACATTTGCCTGGTCCCTATGAGGAAAACTGTTTTTATTTTTCATTTTACAGAAACTGTAATTTTCTTTTGGAAAACCAAAGAGTCAAACCATTTGCTTTAGATTATTGAGGTTAAGGTTAGGTGTAGATGTAGGTGCAGCATTAATTAGCTACAGTAATAATTATGTCAATAGAATGTCCCCAGAAAGATAGCAAGACAGACGAGTGTGTGTGTGTGTGTGTGTGTGTGTGTGTGTGTGCGCTTGAACAAACTCCTACTGCTCCTTTTTTCTTTGTTACAGTGCTGGCAGAGTGTATTAAAGTTTGATAAGATGTGGACACAGGGTCTTCTTTCATCTCCATCCTTCTCTTCCTGTGCAAGAGACTGAGGGTCAACTCAAAGCTGTAAAGCAGCCACAAAACCATCTCAGCACTGGCCAGGTTTTACTGAAAAACACTGTTTTATTATTCTCTCACTACAGGTTTATGAAATTATTCACACTCGAAATCATGGTCTGTATTCAAACCTGAGCATAGGACCAGTCTAACTAATGTAAGCCAGATTAATTGGTGTTCTAACTCTGAGGAACCGGTGGCATTTCTGTCAGGTACAGTTTTCGATGAGCCACAAGCAGGACACCTGCTAGGCTAACCGTAACAGCTCCAGTCACTGGCACAGCACAACCATTCTGTTGAAGCCGCTTTACCATTTGCCAAGTCTTTTCCACTAATCCTCGTCTATGCACCACTGGCAAGAGAATAGGAAATGTCAGCAACACAGAGTGTCTTGCATCATGGGGTGCACTGGAAAATCCTATACAAGAAGGTTAATCTTTCCCACTGTAAGCATTACAAATATATGTGCATGATCCAACATAAAAATATTCGCTTGAGTAAATTTACCAAAGGAAGATAGGTTAAGACACCATGAATAGTGGAAAATGTCATTGTTTTAAAGGTCCTTGTGGGGGAAAGGGCTGTGCAGGGTATGTGTATGAATATTTGTATTTCTCACAGCAAATTACCAATGAAAACTCCTTTCTGTGGATGTGAGCAGCCAGCTGGCCTTGGTAGCCAATACTGCCCAGGGATTGTAGAATGCCAAGCTGGCAGAGGTAGTAACCTCTCGGGCAGAGAGGACTGGCAGCTTCAGGTCTACAGGGGAGAAAGAGGAGCAGTGATTCCATGGAGGAGTCACCTCTGTTGTGGGGGGGATGCTGAGATCTCAGCTGGGTGGAGAGATCAGCCTGCCTCTTGAGGGCATTGTGCTGCTCTTATTCCACCACTGTCATCTTGACCCACTGACTGCCCGTCGATCCTGGAACCATGCCAAGCTGTAATGGCAGGCAGCACACAAAGGCGCTCTGCCAGTGCCCTGCTGCAAGTCTGTGACTAGCAATGAATATAAAACAGCCGTGGAGTGTGTGTGTGTATGTGTGGTAGTTCATTAATCCAGTGAAACTAGACATGTGTATATCACTGTAAGTAGCCATGTAAGTCAATGGTTTAAAGCGGCTCCAGGTAATTGGTATATACATGGGCAGCATTCCCAGATATCACACACGGTTTAAAGTATTATTCTGCTATTTATCAAAGCTTATTACGGTAATACGCATATTTAGATGCTGTGATGCTTTGGCATGTTTTGCTTTTTAGAGAAATAAAGATGGAAAATGTTTACAAAAGACTCATATGCCCATGGTCTGATATGGCCATTATCCTTACCATTAGGGTTATATATATATATATATATAACTGATAGACTGCAACACTGTAAAATTTTTAATCCGAGCCTGTTCTAATTTCTGCATTGTTCGAATGCGATAAAATTAGGCTGACCAATCAGAGCTCGTTTATCAGGCAGAACAGCTGATCCTGGTCGTAACACAAGAGTTTTTAGGACAAGCAACACACTGACTATAAACACATGGATATCAAAGAAAATACCTGACAGAATATAGCTGAAAGGCTGGAGAATGATTGTGATAAACCTCACAGTGACTGTACAGAACCATTGTCTTGTTTATTTAAGTGCATTCTAATCTGTTCATGCCCACAATACAACACAAACTAGAGCTTCCTGCACTAATCTTCACTCGTGTCTTTGTTTGTTTAAGCTGACGATGTGAAAAGACACAGCGAAATCTCCATGACATGTTAAAAAGAAGGGAAATTAAAGAAAGCAAACAATCAGGGAGTTTTCATGGTGTTTAGACAAAAAATGCATTGGTGTGAAGGTCCCACTACGTTAAAAATCGCATCCGTTTCTTTCATGCATAAAAATCGTACTCGATGTGAAAGGGCCTTTAACCTGTATATTACCTTTCTGATACATTATGCAGCAGCTGTAATGATACACATAAGAGAGAGAGAGAGAGAGAGAGAGAGAGAGAGAAATCGGGGTTATGTAGAGTAATATTTCAAAGTATATTTATGTTAATTAAGAGAACGAAATTAAACAAATTAGACAAAATATATACATTCCCATTTATTTATTAAGGAAAATGATCCAATACTACATATCTGTGAGTGGCAGATATGTAGTGTTTGTGTTGCTGAACATCCATCTGGAGAAATTTTAGCCTATCCCCACAGAACAGCTTCAACTCTGGGATGTTGCTGGGTTTCCTCCCATGAACTGCTTCTACAACATTCCCATTGGATTCAAGTCAATAATTTGACCATCCCAAAACATTAACATTATTCTTCTTTAACATAATTCTTTACTAGAACGACTTATGTGTATGACCCAAATTCTCTAGAGATCCAGATCTCGTACAGATATCCTGACATTGTCCCTTACAATTCTCTGATATAATTCAGAATTCCTTGTTCCATCAATGATGGCAAGCTGTCCTGGCCCAAATGCAGCACAAGAGGCTCACACCATGATACTACCACCACCATGTTTCACAAAAGAAATAAGTATCTTATCTAGGACTGCAATGTTTTCCTTTTTCTAGGCATGAAGTTTCTCATTTAAACCAACAAGTTCTATTTTTGTCTCAATACAATCACAATGTTTTTCCAGTAGTCTTCAGGCTTGTCTGTAATCTTTAGCAAACTCCAGATGAGCAGCGTTGTTCCTTTTAAAATCCTTTCTCCTCGCAACAATGCCATGCACACCATTGTTGTTCGGTGTTCACCGATGGTGAATTCATGATAATTAACATTAGCCAGTGTGAGAGAGGTTTTTAGTTGCTTACATGTTATCCTGGGTTTCTTTGTGACCTGGTGGACAATTGCACGTCTTGATCTCAGAGTGATCTTTGCTGGTTGACCAGGGGAGGAAACAGTGTCAATGAATTTCCTCCATTTGCACACAATCTGTCTGACTTTGGATTGGTGGAGTCCAAATTCTTTATAGAGATTTTTGCAACCTTTTCCAGCCTATTGGGCATCAATTTTTGTCTGAGGTACTCAGAAATCTCTTTTCCTGGTGCCATGAATATGTTTCCACAAATATGTTGTGAAGATCAGACTTAAGAACAATAACTTGCACACTCACACCTGATTGTCATGCCCTTGCTAGGAATGACTTATTTAATCCTTAAATGAAATAGTAATCCAAGAGGTTCACATACTTTTGCCATTGAAAGATATGTGAGTAATTTTCCTAAATAAATAAATGACCAAGTATAATATTTTGTGTCATTTTATAAATTGGGTTCCCAAGCTACGTTTAGGACTTGTGTGAAAATCTAGTATGTTTTAGGTCATATTTATGCAGAAATAATTTATGTGGAATAACAACCTTTTCAGGATTATCCTTTCGCTCTAATATTCTAATCACTTACATATCTCATCATTACTTTCATAAATATACAGTTTCATTCGATTTCAACAACTCCTTCTTGGTGAGTTATTTTCTTGTCAATGAGTGTGTATATTCTCTGTACCATGTGTTAGAGGTAAACACTTTAAAAGGATCATACAGGTACCAGTCCTGTATTTGGTGGAGGAGATCGAGACAAGTCTTTTCTAAAACATATATCCATTATCACCCACTTGGAGGGAATGTCTGCAAGGCAAGATCAACAGATATAAGACTGGTATCTAAAAATACCTGCTAAGACAAAGTCAGTTATTTTTTTTACACAATATATTAGATACTACATAGGTGATGGTGAGATTATTTAAATTAATTACCAGAAATGGAACAAAGATTTTAGCACAGTAATCAGAATTAGGTGTGAGTATGCAGTTTTAGCTTTGTAGCTGATGGTACCATATATCAATGCAATGTGAAAAGTTTTGTGGAATGTGGAAATGTGGAAAATAGATTTGTCTGCATTGCAGTTGCAGAAAAAAAATATCTGTGTAGCTAAAGTGTAACACACCCCCTGTCTTAGGATACAGCTGTAAGATTTTACAATCTTTGATGCCTGGAGTGAGGGATGGTGTACAGGCTTGAGCCACCTGCAAGGTCCATGCTATAGGGCATAACACATGATACAGGAAAGCGCAATACAGGAAAGCACACAAATCTAGACATGGTTCAATTAGTTCAGAGGCTTAACCATTAAGCAACTGAGCATAATAAGTTTGTGCACCATTTTCACTTTCATTTGTACTCCCCATGTACATCTAGCGCATATCATGCCAGTGTACAACAACAGTCGGCCAACAATGAAGAATTCCAGATGAAGATGAAAATACTAAAGTTGTAAATGCAGAATATTAATTTTCAATGACATCTTGTATTTGGTGGTTTTATATGCTTTAAGTATGTTGTACATTCTGTACATTCTGTACTTTCTCTGACGCCACTAGTGGCAGTTATTTGAACTCCCTGTCATTGATCTGCTGTCTAATTTGTGGATCAACAAATTTCTTGCTTATCCTTGGAAACCTCGGTCTCATATAGTGAAATCCATCACCTTCGTTCTTAGTTGCTGTCACAACCCTTTTCATCAATCCGAGTTTTATATGAAGAGGAGGCAGAAATATTTTTATTGGGTCGTGAAGTGGAAAAGAGCGGCCTGCTCTTTTTAATGTAATGCCACTCTTTAGTACAATATCCCATTCACAAATGAAACAACACTTTGTATATCTGAGTATGTGTATGTTTGTGTTTCAACAGCAGTTGCAAATATTGCATAACCATTGTGTAACAGGACAGCTTTCAGGCTTAACATTGGTGTCTCTAGAAAAAGGCTCATTTTTGTGATATCTTTGGGGAGCATGCAGATACACTGTTACAATGTATAATGTTAATGCACTGCTTTGCTTTTAAGTTGTGCATAGTCATGTAAACTGTACTAATACTACTGGTTTTTGTTTAGTTTAAAATATGTTTGTTCACTTTAAAGGCAACAGAAAGATTTTCTTCATTTCATACTGATTTTAGTTTCTCACCCCATATTCAAATGCCCAGCCCAGGGAGGCATCCAAACAATCCAACTGATAAAACCTATTGCTGATGACTGAATGGTTGTATTCTAGTTAATTAATGAATTAAAAGTGTAAATGCATAACAGCATCTTCCATCATCTGAACATTAGTATTTTAGGCCACCTTTCCTGTAGGAAAAAAGTGATCTATAATGATGTTATTTAATCCATTTCAATCAAACCCTGGTGTGTTTTCACTGGCAATTCACTAGCCAACCACTTCAGTGATCCAGGTTTGAGCCCTGGTGACGCCTTCCGGGCAGGTCAGACTCTGACAAGCACGATTTGCTGTTTCTGAGGAAGGGGAGGCCAGATGTGCTGTAAAATTTACTCTTGCTTGATCCTGCAGTGGGATGACGACTCATCCAGGGCACACTTCCTGCTGAATCTGGTTAATTTATGCACAAGTGAAACACAGCAATCACATTTGGGTGCAGAAAAAACAAGAGGTAGTCCCATCCTAGTCTAGTGCATGTTGATTACATTCAGAACACTCACAATCAAAGAGAGTCAGCTCTGCTTTAACTCAATAGCAGAAAGTGACTGATGAATGAAATACTTTTGTATGTTTACAATCCAGCCTCTCCTCACACAACCCAAATGATTTAAATAATAGCAAACAGAAAACCAATAACAGAGTTTACTTGTATTTCTGTCATACTCCATTTCAGACTATGAAATGATAGGTGAGAAACTCTCTGAAGAAGACTGAAAAAGTCACTTAGATGAGTGACGAAACGTTTCTCCGACAAAACCTATGTCCAGATGAACAGATTCAACTTCTGGGATTTTATTACCTGGATTATTGAGCATGCATCAAGACGGATAGGTGAGAAAGTGTCCTATTAAACTTGCATTGAGGGCGGCATGGTGGTACATACGTTTACCGCAGCCACCTCACAACTCCAAGATCCTAAAATTACATATATATATCCTAAAATAGCCTAAAATTATTATTAATTATTATTATATTGTAGTCTTAGTCAAACTAAGGCAATGTAACTTTTGGAAGCAAATGATGGTGATTATTCCATTTTCTGTCTTCTCTCAAACTTAATCAGAATCACCACAAACTAAAAAGTTGACTATTTTAACTATGTCTGAATAATTGTGACTTCTGCCCATCCATTAGAAAAGAGTGCTTGACGTAAGACAAACTGGGTTCAAGTGCTGGCGGTGCCTTCCAGCCTGAATGGGCGTCGTAGACAGACACGACTGGTTGTGCAATAGCGGCACAGTGATGGACTGGCATCCCGACCAGAGTTTGTAGTTCTAATTTGATTTCAATGCAATTTTGACCAACAATAAAATGATTACACCGTGTACTGAATCGTGAATTGTGAATCATGAATTGTGAATCAAGTTTCGTCTAAAACCAGTCACGCAGCTCGACTCACATAAGTTTAAGCAAGTCCGCTGAGTACCAAGCAAGTCCGCTGAGTACCAAGCAATTGACTAGAACAGAGATTTTTCTAGTCAAAATGCAGAGACAACCGACGTACAACTGTATCTGTAGAACTGCTTTAGGTCAACTGTTGTCTCTAAAGTGTCCCCAGTGTTTGTGAGAATGTGTTTGTATGCCCTGTCCAGGGTTGGTTTCTGCCTTGTGCCCTGTGCTGCCACTTAGGCCCTGGTTTAGTCCACTAGATTAAGCTGGTATGAAAATGAATGAATTAATAAATGAATGAGTTAAATCAGAGTTAGTGTTTTGTTCGGGTGGAAGACTGAACAATGTTCACCATGAACTACGGATAACTGTAGAATTATACAACCAATATATCTGCCCTATAATAAACAACATATTCTGCAGATGTGTGTGGTGATGTGTTGGGATTCTACCAGGAAGAGAGTTGATAGGAAATTAATTGTGTGCATGTTTGTGGTCTTTGTGTCAAGTGTGCGTTTGTGTGTGTGTGTGTATGCTCCTGGAATGGTGGCCTGAGGCCCAGTGCTGCGTCTCACAGATAAAGCCTCCGAACTTGTGAAAGCCATGCTGCGAGGGGGCCCTCTCTATCACCGTGGCAACCCGGGAACATTCCCGTGGTTTTTAGTTCGCCACCTCTTTCGGGCTTTCATCATGGCACTGAAGAGATTGCCTGCCCCATCCCCCCTACATACACATCATTTCCTCTTCCATCACCATCAAAACTTCTCGATATGAATATAAAGAAAAGTGTTTGGCCTATCTGGAAGAGTGCGGTAGAGAAGAAGCAAGGGCTTTTTAAAGTACAGCTTAAAAACTCAGCATGACCCAGCAAACGAGAGCGCTCGCTCGGTTCACATCGAGTGCTTTTAGATTATTTCTACTCCATTTCAAGCCGACGAAATTCTGCAGCTGAAATTCGCTTCATGCAAATGCGGAGGTATACGTGCATGCTCGTGCATATTTTCAGTGGAACGCGGCTTGTGTGATGCATCTGGCCTGGAAAGCATTACAAGTGCGAAGTAGTGTCTTCCCATCCACCTGTGGTTTCTCGGCGCAGGGGGAGTAATTGCATTGTGTTTCTCCGAGCTCTCCCTCACGGCGCGTCATTGTGCTCCAGCCTGCCTTCTTCGATCTTTTAACTCAGGGAGCTTTCTACACAGAACAAGTGCCCCCTCTCCATTCAGTTCGCGTTGACCCCAAGACCTCTTCTCACACCCCTCTCCCCTCAACTCCATCCCTCTCTCACATGCCTTGTTCTACACTCCAAATGCACCTGTTATGTGTCGGGCCTCTCCAACAAAACTTACCTCGACAGCGCTAAACTCTCCCGCAGTTCCCTCCTTAACCTGTCTCCAATTCTCTGAGCGCTAAGTAAGATCCTTTTTCTCTCATGGGCACTCACGGCCGGGGAAGACTTCAGACGGATTGACCAATTGTTATCAGCCTGTGCCTTTGACCCGGTGGCTGAGTGAGGGCATTCCCCTCTTTGTCCCCTCATTATAGTGAGCCGTCTATAAGTGGGGGCCACGGAGCTTCTGTATTCCCATGTCAGCCCCTCCACCCAAAGCCCGCACCCCATCAGGGGGATGTATGAGGTAATGTTTACCAAGAGAATCCCGATCACTCCACCAGGCAGCCTTCGCAGCTAATGAAAAGATCCTGCAGGAGCCGGCAGCCAGAATGACAAACTAATGCCCTGTCTGATGTTCAAAGTAAAAGAGTGAGAGCTACAGTAGAAAAGGGGAGGGGTGAGGGATTAAGGGATAGAGAGTGAGAGATGGGGAGAGGCAGAATGAAAGTAGCACATGAGAGAAGGACAGTATGAGAGAGCACTAAAAGAGGAAAAGAGAATGAGAGCATGAGGTGAGGATGGTGTTTGGTATAATAGGCGTGTGGGTGTGTGTCTTCGTTTTGCATAGAACTCCCAGTGCTAAGACTGCCACTGACATGAAATGAATGCTCGCTCATAATCTGGAGTTTTCATCGTAATCTTATGCACTCACCTTTCATCTGCACACAGTGAATTCCAGTATAGGCTCTGGACCCCTTTTCCTGACCAGAATAAGTTGGGTTAAAATAGGGAAAAATAGCTTATTAATAAATGATTCATTGTTTCATTACTAAGCATCCGGATGGTGCAGCTAGCCCTATTATGCTAATATGCTAGCCTTCCACCTGAGAGACCTGGGTTTGAGACTGAGCGATGCCTTCTGGCCACACCAGGCATCACATGCAGACATGATACGAAATACAAATAAGACATGTCGACAAACAACATATAAAAATCGAGGTAGGTATATTGCGTCATTTTAGTGCAGACCATCTTTCAGTGCAGTCTCCATCTTTCTTGTGATTTTAGTGCCAGTTTGTTCTCCTGCCCATCATTCACTGGAGTCATCTCTGGGGCACTTATTTTTGCATCATTTATTTACATTTTTTTACTCAGTAAAATATGAGGGTGGCACTGTAGCCTCACAGCGAGAAGGTTCTGGGTTTAAACCGAAAGTGAAGCGGTCTGGTTTCTTTCTGTGTGAAGTGTGCATGTCCTCCCCACGTCTGTGTGGGTTTACTCCGGGTGCTCTGGTTTCCACCGACAGTCCAAATACATGTGTTAGGTTAATTGGTGTCTCTAAAGTGCCCCTAAAAACTACTCAATTACAGTAATGTAAATAGATGTAATTAGTTACTGTCCACCTCTGGGTCCCACCTAAATCTAGAAAGGTACACCTAAGAAAGTGACTGATGAGTGTATAAATATCTAAACTACAGGTACATTTTCTATACTACTTTGAAGTAGACAACTTTTCATTATGGATTTCAAGATCTGCCATACTAGGGCTGCAACTAACGATCATTTTAATAATCGATTAATCGGTCGATTATTTTTTTCGATTAATCAATGAATCGGGTAAAATAAAAAAAATAAAAAAAAACATTTCCATGTCTTTATTCAGAAATATAACATTGAATAACAGAGCAAATAAGTGCTTACAATAATTGAATAATACATTAAATTTATTAATAAATTCAAATAAATTAAATAATAAAGAAAACTAAGTGCATCTCTGAGGCAAACACAACATACAAACTCATTCACTCCCTTTCTTTAGGAACTTTGCATTGCAATCCAAAAATGTTATCATGTCAACATGCTCCTGGCTGAAGCTGGCTCTCTTTTTTAGAGACTATTTCCCTGTCCACACGAACATGGGTATTTTTGAAAACGTAGCTTTTTCTAGGCGTTTTGACCGTTCGTCCACACGAAAACGGTGTTTTAGGCCACTGAAAACGGACTTTTTGCAAAACTCCTTCCAGGGTGAAGATTTTCAGAAACTCCATTTTCAGCGTTGTCGTGTGGACTGGGGAAAACGGAGTTTCTTGCTTGTAACGGCGTGATCTCCTTTGTTTACATGAGGTGATTTTGTGCAATAGCGGATGTAGCCAAAATGGTGCCAGCTGTAACACTGCTGACCGAACTTGTTACAGATCTACAAATAAATGTACAATGATTACTTTTTCATTACATTGAAGAACAGCGGCGTCAGAATGCGCTACAGAGGTCACTACTATATCCATCACACCCACGAAGCAGTTCCCGCCCCCAGCGTCGCCGGTTTGGGACGAGACCCGGTCGGACCTCTCGTTGGTGGGACAACTTTCAAAACAAAGTGGTTGTTGAAGAAGAATGGTGAGAAAATGTTCGTATGCATAGGGCATCGCTGTTGTCGCTGAGTGAGCTGCTTCGCCGGCATATAGGACTGCTGGTTTGGCTCTGCTCTTGACAGCGACTGTGCTCTATTGTTTGAATAAGCAACAGGATTAATTTATTAAGAATCCCTGTATTGTGGATATAAGAGGTTCACTGTAGCATGTCATAAGAGTCTTGATATTATAACAGTGCCCTGGTGACACAGCAGCTGTTCGCTAGCCCACCACTGTGGAGACCCGGGTTAGATGAGCTGTATTGCCTTGTGCCTGGGTCAGGTATGATCGACTGTGACTGCATGAGGGGAGGCTTCTGTATGCGCCCAGTGAGTTCCAGGACAGGCAGACCAGGATAAGCATGGTCAAAACAGAAAGGGAACAAAAATAAGGATATCTCTGGGTTTTCAAGGTGAAGTCATGCACAATGTGGGTGGCTTAAGGTCTTTTCATACCCAGTTATATTTCTTTGGCCCAAAAAAAAAGGAACGACAAGTTTCGAAAAAGAGCACACGTATATTAATTCCTTCCTTCACACAGAGTTCCAAACTGACGGACTGTGACGCTGCGTAAAATTTTAATTGGAGCCTGTTCTAATTTCTGCATTGTTCAGATGTGTTAAAATCTGGCTGACCAATCAGAGCCCGGTTGTCAGGTAGAACAGCTCATCCTGCTGGCAGCAAAGCACAAGAGTGTATATGACAAGCAACATGCTGACTATAAAAACATGGATATTAAAGAAAATCTGACAGAATATCACTGAAAGCCTGGAGAATGATGGTGTACACGTCACAGTGACTTTGTAACTGTTTCTTGTTTATCTAAGTGCATTCTAATCTGTTCATGCTCGCAAAAACACAAACTATAGCTTCCTGCACTAATCTTCGCTCATGTCTTTGGTTTGACAGGGAGTTTTCAGAGTGTTTAGACAAAAAAATGCATTGGACTTGGTGTGAAGGTCCCACTACGTTAAAAATCGCATCTGATTTTGTCTTGCGTAAAAATCGTACTCTGTGTGAGAAGGCCTTTAGATATCAATAGGATTTCAGTTCTTTTTGTCAAATGTTACATTTCTTTTCCTCAGTAATCACACAGACTACAGTTAAAGTGAACAGACACTAGGTTACGTATGCTAGGGAATTCCTTTAATTCCCACTTTATTGAGCTAACCATATAGTGTAGTATATAATGCATGTAGTGAATTAAAAAAAAAAAACAGTTTGTAAGCAGTACCTCATATTCAATTTAATGCTGTTGCAGGCTTATTAACTGCAGTTATATGCAAAACAAAGACACATATCTACACCCAAACACACATCTACACAGCAAATATTCCCTGGAGGAGATGTGAGAATGACGAGATGAGAACAGAAGAAAGGCACGTGTTTGAAAGACAGAGGAGTGGAGCAAGTGACACCGTTCTCCTCGTCGCGGCCTGCTAGATATTTTTAACGTGTTGATGCCTGGAGCTCAGACTCGCTCTGCGCAGTTCATCTGGAGTTTCATCAGGAATGCACACAGCTGTCTACACCTGCACAGCAGCCATAGAGTCAACAAGCACAAAACACCAAAGACATTCATATCTCTGGTGTATATACAGTGTACTGTAGCTGTAAACTAGAACAACAACAACAGTGCGTGCGCACACACACACAGACAAAATCACTCACATAGCCATTTTAGAGACACCAATTGACTTAATACGTGCTTTTAGGAGGAAACTGGAGTGTCCAGAGGAAACCCAGACAGACACGATGAGAATATGCAAACTCCACACAGACAGCAGACAGTCTTTGGAGCTGTGGAGCAGCAGGGCTAGCCACAGTGCCACTTACCCTAGCTGATTTATTGTCATGAGGTGAGTACTCTTCTTGAATCATACTGACTACTAACACCAGGGAATTTGGAGAGATCTGGAGGGATCCAGATTTGAGCCAGTTAGGTAGAAACAATACAATTCATCATATTGGTATTTGTAGTTATTTACCATATGTAATAGATGCTACCTTTGACCAGTGGTTCTGTACATTAAGCACCATGTTCGTCTAAATTAGTGTCCTCTCTGGATGTGCATAGTTGTTGTACTTTTTGCTGCTTTAATTACACTCATTGCTGGCTCCCACTTGTAACAGTCAGGTTCAATATCACCCATTTTGACTGTCATGATGGATGACAAGGTGCCATCTGGGTTCAAACTATTTCGCATTTTGGTTTTGTTGACACCAATAAGTGAAAGATGAATAACATTGTGCATAATACAGTGGTACTTCAGTTCTCGTCGTAAATTTTTTCCAGAAGGTTTATCAACAACTGAGTACCAAGCAAATTTTTCCCATAAGGAATAATGTAAATTGAATTAATCAATTCAAGAACTCCAGTAAATCCACACTGTATGAGGCATTATATGCATTAATGGAGCTGAATTGTACAGATGCTGCCTGATTTACATTGGGGATATGTTCCGACAAATCCATCACAAGTTAAATGCATCATCAACTGATGAGTTTAACGAGTACCATAGCGGAGCCTATGATAAGTAATGACAAGTAAGTTAATGTTTAGAAAACTTACATTAACCTACAGTTGGCCACCATCATTAACACAAATCTTATTTTATAATAAAGTGTTGAAAAATCTCATGTAATTTAGTAATTGAAGGATTGAAAGGCAAAAGAGGTAGCCTAGTGGTTAAGGTACTGGACTATGGACCAGAAGGTCCAGGGTTCAAATCCCACCTCTGCCAAGCTGCCACTGTTGGGTCCTTGAGCAAGGCCCTTAATCCACAATTGCTTGGATTATAAGACTGTACCAATTGTAAGTCGCTCTGGATAAGGGCGTCTGCTAAATGCTGTAAATGTAAAACACAATGCTGCTAATGCTAACTGCAACCTGTGTTCTGGAGCTATAAGTCCCTTATTCCCTTTAGGTTGGCAGTCAATACAACCCTTTTAGGACCCATGGAGACTTATTTACACTAAGAATTCAGTAGCGTAGATTTAAAAATAAAGAAAAACACGATAAATGGCGGATATCTTCACTGCGCACCGGCTATTGTGAATCTGAACTACTGAATCACGTTGTACTGGATCGTGAATCAAGAATCATGAATCGCATTTCGGCTGGAACGAGTTACGCTGCTCAACTTAAATGTTTCTGGTCAAAATGCATCTAGAACTGAATTCGACGAGTTCCAAGGTGGTCGAGAAATGAGGTACCACTATATTTCTTTTTAATCTTGTACTTATATGAATACAGTGTACAATGGTCTACAACATTTTAATACATAATTAAGCTGTTTAACAAGGCAGCTTGTAATGTACCTCTTCATCATAATCTACCACTTTTTCAACTTTGGCATTTAAAGTGAGGATATGTTCCACATAGCAAAGACACACCCGTCAACAAAACATTCTTGTCACTCACATATGCAGTGTTTGAGACGCATCCTTCATTTCAGTGACGTACAATGGGCAGAACCTCTCTCTGTTGACCACCAATCAGCAATACAAACTACCTGCTATCAAACAATCAGCAACCTGCTCACTGTTTTGTACAGATACTTTGATCCAACAGTGACCTTGATGTAGTTGGATAAAATTGCTGGAGTTTCCCAGCAAAATCCAGTTTTGCTGGAAAGCATGAAATCGTGCTTTGACACAACTTGACATTGGCTCCAAATGCACCACCAAGCCTGAAGACAGAATAAGAACCTAAACCAGACAGAAAAAAAATTCTACACGCAGTAAATGCAATGATTAAACAAATGGGGCTAGACTACAGGTTGGCTAGCATGTAGTTTGGATAGCACATATGCAAGATAGCTAAATGAGCTGAAGTTTTAGACTAAAGTAGGTTAAGTTTAGTAGATTACAGATCACTACTTCTTGACTGAAGAATCAAGACTTGACTTGAACTTGCACACCAGAGACTCGACTTGGACTTTTGACTAGACACTCAAGATGTGACACTAACTAACTTACTAGAGACTCGAGACGCAACATGGACCTACACGCTAGAGATTTGAGGTGCCTCTGAGATGCCTCTGAGATTACACAAAAAAGAAGTCTCTGGGTGTCGATCATTCACTGCAGCATGCAGCGCAGGTGACTGAGATGTCAGCACTTTGTCAGTTCTTTATGTCAAACGTTACATCTCTTATCCGTGGTAATCACACACATGATACAGCTACAGTGAACAGACCCTAGGCTAAAAATGCCAGGGAATTACATTAACCCCCACCTAAATAAGCTTCTGCACCCAGTATGTAGCGCATGTAGTGAGTCTGAAAAACTGTTTTCGCAGTTCCTCACATTCCATTCATGCTGATGTGGGCATAATAACTGCAGTTACATAGACTTGTGAACATCTCTGCTAAAATCCCACATCCTACTCATGACCAGTGTCATGATCAGTTTGACATACTGATTTGATATACTATTTATTATGGTTGTATATTATTTCAAGATCGAGACACTCCAAGTCAAGACCGAGACCAGCAGCGGCCAAGACCAGGTTAAGATTTATTGTCATCGTACAAGAATAAATAGAAGAAAATGGGAAACAATTTAATTAGTTTGGGGCAGCATGGTGGCTCAGTGGGTAGCACAGTCGCCTCCCAGCAAGAAGGTCCTGGGTTCAATCCCAGGTGTGGATCCCTGGGTCCGTTCTGTGTAGAGTTTGAATATTCTCATTTACATTTACATTTACAGCATTTAGCAGACGCCCTTATCCAGAGCGACTTACAATTGATACAGTCTTACAATCCAAGCAATTGTGGGTTAAGTGGCAGAGGTGGGATTTGAACCCTGGACCTTCTGGTCCATAGTCCAGTGAACCTACCTTACCCGCAGGCTACATAGTACCAGTACCACAGGCTAGGCTCCCAGTGTTCATGTGGGTTTACTTTTTACTCCGGTTTCCTCCCACATCCAAAAAGACATACTTTACCGTATTTTTCGGACCATAAGGCGCACTTAAAATCCTTTAATTTTCTCAAAAATCCACAGTGCGCCTTTAAATGCGGTGCGTCTAATGTATGAATAATTCTGGTTGAGCCTTCTGACCTAGAACCGATTGTAGATGGTACACGGCGCTCATAAATCTGTCAAATGTTTTTATTACGGCCTTGGTAGGTTACGAAGCTTACGCCCACCGTAGTGCGCAGCATCACGCGAGTAATACGGTATGTGCTTCAGCATTAGGGTACGTGCATTCATTCATTCATTTTCGAAGCGGATTTCAAACACAACGCTATCAGTCACGCAGTACAACATGGACATAGAGCAGCTGTGAGAGAATTCAGTATTAACGAATCAATGGTACGGAAGTGGAGGAAGCAAGAAGACGCCCTGCGCCAGGTAAAGACCAAACTGAGCTTCCGACGGAACTTAAGAGTTTTGTTTCATTTCATGCGTCTTATAACCCGGTGCGCTTTATGTATGAAAATAGATCCGTTAGCAGCCGATCGTTGATATTGCGCCTTATAACCCGGTGCGCTTTATAGCCCGGAAAATACGGTAGGTTAAATGGGTTACGCTAAAGTGGCCCTAGTCTGTGACTGTGTGTATGAGTGTGTGCTCTACAATGGTTTGGTGTCTTTTCTAGGGTTGTTCTAGGGCTGTCCCACAACCCTGAACAAGATTAAGCGAATGAAGATAAAATGAATGAATGGATAAATTAGTTTGACTACTGAAAATAAAATCTGTTTATTAATTCGATACTGAACGAGGACAGCAAGTCACTTGTTTTTACCTGTTAGCCCATCTGAGTACCGATTTTATTTAGGCATGTAGAGAAAGGATTTAAAGACTTAAAAGACTTATACTGTTGATATTAAAAAACGATTAATATAATTAAAGTTACCTCAGACAGACACATTGGACTTGGCTGGTCTCTACAACAACTTCTGAGTTCACCTTACACCTAGACTGAGACAAGACCAAGTCGAAATGAGATCGATACTACAAAACTACTTCTATCACTCTGAATAAGTCAGCCTATGGCTTTTCTAAAATGTGGGTATTATTTAATAAATTACTGATAATATCCCAATGCAAGTGAAGATGCCAATGCTGCATTCACACATGTTTTTCTTTAACAAATGCAAGCTAAATAATTTATCAGTTAGGGGTATCAGAAGACAGTGTGGCATTTCCAAGGATACAGTTATGAATATTCATAGATTCCAAAGTGTATATGAACGATACAGCTGAAGGGTTGATCCTAACCATTTATCACAGTTTGTTCCTTGTAACAAAGTACCAGGAATATTTTTATCCATTTTATGTTTATAACATATTTATATGTTTTAAATTATCCTCTTCAGGACTGCTTTACACTAAGACTGTGATCTCAAGATCTCAAGATCAAATCTTCTGGGAAAACAAGACCAGTGTTCTTTAAAAAAGAAAGTTTTTACATTCTTATACAATCAAACTTCATTATTTGACTATAATTCTAACTAACAGTTCAGATATTCTGAAATTCAATGAATATTCATGGAATTGGAAGCTTATTTCCTCAATTAGGTATGGGAAAGATTCACCATCTCGTTATGGCATATTCAGCTCACCCTACCTACACTCGATGATGTCAGCATAATATTGTGATGCTGGAACTTTCTGATTGTCTTTTATTATAACAAAAGGTTCAGATTTTGGGTTAGTCTCCCAAAGAAAAAATAGCAGAGAAAATGAATAGATTGAATAGATCTAGACATAGATGATGGATGTCATGTTGCTTTGGGTCACTACTGAAATAATGATTACATACCAATTTCCACTTAAATCATCTCGTGTTTCTTGACGATGAAAGAATGTAGGGCAGTAATACTTAACAGGTATTAAATTGTGGGTATTACAGCTCCCACTTGTGATTACGACTTGAAGGCATGTTCATGTGCGGGTCATGAACTAGTTTTATGATCATGTGGACAGCACACGGAAGTAGCATCAGTGACATCCCATCATCTAGAATCCTCACTCAGTATACTGAGCATGACCAAGATGTTGAACAAAAAACTGCAGTTCGAAGTCAGAGTGGATTAGCGCTAATTCTGTTGGACAGAATATTTTATTGAGACTGTGGTGGCCTAGCGGTTAAGATACTGGACTATGGACCAAAAGGTACCGGGTTCAAATTCCACCTCTGCCAAGCTGCCACTGTTGCAAGGCTCTTAACTCACAGTTGCTCAGACTTTAAGATTGTATCAGTTGTACAGTGGTGCTTGAAAGTTTGCGAACCCTTTAGAAATTTCTATATTTCTGCATAAATATGACCTAAAACATCATCAGATTTTCTAAAAGTAGATAAAAGTAGATAAAGAGAACCCAGTTAAACAAATGAGGCAAAAATATTATAGTTGGTCATTTATTTATTGAGGAAAATTATCCAATATTACATATTAGTGAGTAGCAAAAGTATGTCAACCTCTAGGATTAGCAGTTCATTTGAAGGTGAAATTAGAGTCAGGCGTTTTCAATCAATGGGATGACAATCAGGTTTTATTTAAAAGACAGGGATCACTCAAAGTCTGCTCTTCACAACACATGTTTGTGGAAGTGTGTCATGGCACAAACAAAGGAGATTTCTGAGGACCTCAGAAAAAGAGTTGTTGATGCTCATCAGGCTGGAAAAGGTTACAAAACCATCTCTAAAGAGTTTGGACTCCACCAATCCACAGTCAGACAGATGGAAGAAATTCAAGACCATTTATTGTTACCCTCCCCAGGAGTGGTCGGCCAACAAAGATCACTCCAAGAGCAAGCTGTGTAATAGTTGTCGAAGTCACTCATGAATAGTTGTCGAGGTCAATCATGAATCGTGTTTCGGCTGGAAAGAGTCAAAATGCGTCGAGAACTGAGTTCAACGAGTTCCGAGGTTGTCGAGAACCGAGATTCCACTGTAAATGTATTAAGACAATACCCAGAAATTTTTTTTTGGGGGGGGGGGGGTTATTGTTAGTGGGATTTTAGTGTTAAGTAGGATTTATGATGAACCACTTGAAAGAATAAAATCCTAATAAGATGCATTAAATTATAAAGAGCAGTAAGCATTCTCTAATAGAATGGGATGCGAGGGATCTGAACAGACATAATTACGTGCAACCTTATTAGAATGTACTCATTATAATGGTAATTACAGTACAGTCACCTGCTATATCATCTCCCTATTAGGGCCATAGCTGTACCTTTTATTTATGTTCTCTGTCTTTCTCTCCATAGGGTTTCTGTAGTTATGTCTAACTTTGCACCTTCCACCAATGTGGGGGTGTTCTGGGCTGTACTATAAAGACTATAAAGTAGAGCATCCTAACCTCGTTTAATCTTACAGTGAAGGCTATGTCTTAAGATAGTGTCTTTACGAGTATGCCCTTGTCTTCCTTTATGAGCTTCAGAGGAAGGGAAAGCAGACGAGAGCTAGATAGAGAGCTTTCTCAGTGTGAACCCGGTCTTATCCATAGCTTCCTGCAGAATGTTTATAACCACCATCGCAGGGGGAGGCAACTGCATCAGAGAGAGGGAGTGAGAGAGGGCGAGAGAGAAGGAGAGAATGATGAGCAATGTGGAGAAGAGGGAGGAAGTCATCAAAGAGCAAGAGGGAGAGGGTGAGCGGAGGAGAGAGGTGAGAGAGAATACAAATAGACTGCAGAGGCTGGGAAGGGAAAGAATTAGCAACACAGAGAATGTGAGATAGTATGTACAGAAATGGGGTCTGTCTTTTGAGTTCCTCTGTGGGTGTGAGTAGAACTAGTGCAGTCTCTGGTGGTGTGTGTTCTCCTCCGTGACATTTACCCCTCAATATTTTCATGCAGATAAACATCATGTTGTTTACAACAGTCTTTAATAAGTACAATCACCTGGTAGATTTTGAGCTCATTATGGCGATGTTCACACTGCAGGTAAAAGTGGCCCAATTCTGATCAGCGAAAAACACATTTCAGTTCTGATCTGGGCCACTTTCCTATGTGATACTGAACTCCAGTATAAACAGTACTGTGCAAAAGTCTTAGGCCACCGTTAGATTTGTTGTTTTAGCAATGGTTTAATGACCATATATAACAATGTTGACAATTGGACCCAAAAATTCAACTTTGGATTCATCATTCCGTAATATTCTTCTCCACTGATCTCATCATCATTCCAAACTTTGGGAGCTTTAATGCATCTTAGCCTGTTTCTTGGCTGCGACCATACCAAAAAGACTATTCCTGATCTAATTTCTTTGGACTGTAGAAGGGTCAACTTGGCATCCAGATGAAGCTGCAAGATGCTGCTACTGTTCAAGTGTAAGGGGAGCTCACACTGAATACTTGCCATTGTAGCCTATAGATGCTGTTTTTTCTGAATTATTCCAGTGATTTATTACTTAATACAATTTACCTGTATTTTCTATTTGTATTCTAATACGGAAACTGAGAAATAATTATATATGGTCATTATACCGTTGCTAAAACAACAGTCTAATTGAGTGGTGGCCTAAGACTTTTGCACAGTACTGTATCTCATACTGTACATGGCAATATGACCTCAGTCTGAACAGTCAGATCACAATTCATAGCTTGTAGGACATCCTGAAGCTCATCTCCTTGAGGGAGCTTGATGTAGTCAGCCATGAGAACATAATGAATGGCTTTGTAAAACCTATGGTGAATCAAGCACACTGCGGACTTGGCAATGCCAAATAGGTTAACCATCCTGCAGTAACCTGCTCCTGTTGACAGCCAGCACAAAGCAAACCCTACTCGCTTATTTTAGGGATCTCTTGATGAAAGCTGCTTGAATAGATAGTTAAACATGTCTGTAATGCCATCCATATTATGGTCCCACCATGTCTGGTTGTGGTCTCACATCCAGTCAGTTCTTTCCACAGATGTAGTTGCCACAGAAATCCTCCTTGTCCTCATTATCATGTCTACATGACATCATTTCACACTAATGTGAACAACAACTTTGATTTAGTAATCGTACCCTAAACTCCATTTTGTTTGTTTACTTCTAAGGGGGTGTGTTAGGTGATTCATTGTATTCCTGTCCATGTGTTAAAGAACATGACCTGTTCAGACTGGTGTTGAATACAGGCCATATTAAAAAGAAAAAAAGTGTCAATGAATTAGAGCAGTAAAACATTTCACAAGCACAATACTGTGCAAAAGTCTTAGACCACCATTAGATTTCTTGTTTTAACAATGGTATAATGGCCATATATAACATACTGATGATGAGTGGACCCAAACATTTTACATTTGGATTCGTCACTCCATAATGCACTTTTCCACTGATCTCCATCCAAATCGTTGTGAGCTTTAGCATATCTTCTCAATTTCACACGGTTCCCCTCCCAAAAAAGTTGTTTATTGGCTGCTACTCTTCCAAAAAGACCATTCCTGATCAAGCTTCTTTCGACAGTAGAAGGGTCAACTTGACATTCAGATGAAGCAGCCAGATGCTGCTATTGCTCAAGTGCAAGGGGAGATCATACTACATACTTGCCACTGTAGCCTATAGAAGCTGTTTTAATAAGGTATTACCTGTATATAGATATCTCATTCCACTATACTGAAATCATCCCCTACCCACTTTCCATGACGTTAAGTGTACAACACTGGAATCCAAGCTCCAGAATTCTTATTTTATTATTTATTCAGCAATTTATTGACTTCATGTCAGCACTGATTGTTATATCCATGGCAGGATCAAGGTTACAACTGTACTCATCTAACATTGTTGCAATTTAGAGAGACCAATTAACCTAATCTTTAGAGTGTTGGAGGAAACCGGGTATGCAGACAAAACCCAGACAGTCACAGGGGTCAGGATTGAACTGGGAATCTCTTGAGTTCTGAGCCGACAGTGCTAACCACTTGCACCACCCTGCCATCCAACATCCAGATGTTGATGCACGTACATGACAATGTTGATCGAATTAAAGTGAATGATCAGCAACAGATTTTGCTCGTTAACAAGTAATCAGTTTAGTTAGGATGTAGTACAACTTGCACTCACTGATCCTAGAACAGATTCTGGACCACAGTACACACTGTGAACAAAAGTATAGTAGATAGACACCCGTTCTAATTAGCAGTGTCTGTTATTTCAGCCACATTAACTGTTAACACGTTCATAATATAAAGCACACCGGCATGGATTCCCCAAAGGGTGGCAGTAGAATGGGTTGTACTGAACACCTCAATAGCTCACAATATGATCCTCATGTTTCCACCTCCAACACAGCAGTTCGACTCCCTGTCATCCTAAAATAAAGAAATGGCTTGCCAACTTAATGAAGAACTTGCACTTTTTAATTAAGGCTTGCACAGAGCTATGTCTTCAAGATTAATTGGACTGCCAAAGTGAGCCAGTGCAATTGTCCAACATTATTGCCCGACCTCACAGCCATGTTCCAAAATCTAGCAGCGGAGTAAAGGTTTTTGTAGCAGCAAAGACAGGACAAACTCTGAACTAGTTCCCTTGATTTTGAGTGTAATTAATTTGTGTCCACAAACCTTTGGCTATATAGTGTATGTTTATATCTCTAAAGCTAAAATTGGTATGTCTGATTTTTTACATTATTCCCATAAGGAATAATGTAAATTGAATGACCTTTGATTTACGAAAGGGATATGTTCTGACAGTATGACAAAGTGTTGAGAAATCTCATGTAATTTATTAATTTTTAGGGAGTTAAAGTGAAAAGAAAAAGCAAAACACTTACTCTATTGGTGAACACAGGGCACTGCTAAGCTAACTGCATTCTCTTCCTGTTTTCCTTTCAATTGGCTCTTATAACTAATCTTTTTAGGACCCATGGAGACTTATTTGCATTAACAATACAGTACTCTAGTGATTCTGATCACTTCTGAATCGAGCTTTGGCTGAAACAAGTCGAGTGGCTTGACTCATACAAGTTTAAGCAAGTGCGCCGAGTACCGAGCAAACGATGAGAACTGAGACAAATTTTTCTAGTCAAAATGCTTCGAGAACCGAATTCGACAAGTTCTGAGGTGGTCAAGAACTAGGGTATCAGTATATTTGGAACAACTGAGTTCTATAAAGAGCTAACACACACAACTTTTCACTCACTCACTTTCCATACCCGCTTAAGCCAGTCCAGAGTCGCATGGGACCAGAGTCTAACTGGTAGAACAGGGTGCAAGTCTTTCGCAAGGCACATGAGGGAGCAATGTTAGGAGATGAGATCCCATAAGAAATCCACACAGACACAGCAAGAACATATAAACTCCACAGGCCAGGACTGAAAATCTAACACTTACGTCCTATGAAAATAATAATCATTAATTACTAATAGATGGGTCATAAACAATTGAATCTCCATTTTAACTCAAAGCCTACCAAATTTTACATGTTTTTACCATATTATTTAAATAAGGTTGTGTGTCTAATTATGAACAAAGCCTGGAAGGATGCTGTAGAAAGGCAGGTAAGAGGAATGAGAGTGTTATACTGGCTACTCATGACAGGAGCCTGTTTACCTTATTCTAAAGTAGTTTCTTAACCGCTGAGCTTCGGACCACAAATGGGCCATGAAGCACCCTCTAGTGGTCCATGTACCGATACTGTGGGGGGAGGGGAGAACTAGTTCACAATGTTCACAATGAGCAGAAGTACAGAAGGGTAGATCAAACACAGTCCAGGCAGTCTGGAGTTCAAAAACCAAACTAGATCAGCATTTCCTGAAGGAACTACAACAGCGCTTGAAATGTGGCAAGTAGAAAGAATGTGGGTTGTGTCCCATTACTTTTGGTCACGTGTATGTCTGTGAGCAAGGAGGGGTGAAAGTGCACTGTCTGTGAAAATTTGTCATTGAAATTAGAAAATTTGTCAGGTGACATTTGAATCTGAACATTCCATCAGTGCATTTCTATGGGAGATTAATTTAGCAATTTAAATTGATTAAAAATGATAAAATGGAACACAGCAAAAATACATAGCACCCGAAACAGCATGATTATCTATGCAGCGGTGTTTAAACAGTGTCTGTACGTTAAGCGGTTCAGGCTTTATTAACTGCAGAATGTGTGAATGAATAAGAAAAGGAACAACAACATGCAACTAGATCTGCATTTCCTGAAGGAACTACAACAGTGCTTGAAATGTGGCAAGGAGAAAGAATGTGGCTTGTGTCCCAATACTTTTGACCATGTTCTGGCTTGTGTCCCAATTCTTTTGGCCGTGTGCGGGGGCGTGTGTGTGAGTGTATGTGTGTGTACTGTGTGTGGTGTGTCTAAGTGTGTGGAGTGTGCGGTTTCGCGCGTGTGTGGTGTATGTGATGTGTGAGTCTCACTGAGTGCTCTGTTGACATCATCGATTTCAGTTGAAATTTGAAGTTTGTCAGTTGAAATCTGAATCTGAACATTCCATCAATGCATTTCTGTGGGAGATTTTTAATTTTTAAACTTAAATCTATTAAAAACGATAAACCGATTGACTCCAAAATACGTAGCACATCACATAGCACACCACACATCTATGCACCAGTGTTTGAACCATGTCTGTGCGATAAGCGGTTCAAAATCATTAATTGCAGAAATGTTTGGAAGAATAAGAACCACAAATAAGAAAAAGCAAAGGGATAACAACATACAGTGCTTGAAAGCACTGTATATTGTAATAAGTACAGTGGTGCTTGAAAGTTTGTGAACTCTTTAGAATTTTCTATATTTCTGCAAAAATAAAATACCATCAGATTTTCACACACGTCCTAAAAGTAGATAAAGAGAACCCAGTTAAACAAATGAGACAAAAATATTACATTTGGTCATTTATTTATTGAGGAAAATGATCCAATATTACATATTAGTGAGTCGCAAAAGTATGTGAACCTCTAGGATTAGCAGTTCATTTGAAGGTGAAATTAGAGTCAGGTGTTTTCAATCAATGGGATGACAATCAGGTTTTATTTAAAAAACAGGGATCTATCAAAGTCTGCTCTTCACAGCACGTTTGTGGAAGTGTATCATGGCACGAACAAAGGAGATTTCTGAGGACCTCATAAAAAGAGTTGTTGATGCTCATCAGGCTGGAAAAGGTTACAAAACCATCTCTAAAGAGTTTGGACTCCACCAATCCACTGTCAGACAGACTGGGTACAAATGGAGGAAATTCAAGACCACTGTTACCCTCCCCAGGAGTGGTCGACCAACAAGAGCAAGAGCAAGGTTGTGTAATAGCTGGTGAGGTCACAAAGGACCCCAGGGTAACTTCTAAGCACCGAAGGCCTCTCTGACATTGGCTAATGTTAATGTTCATGAGTCCACCATCAAAAGAACACTGAAACAACAATGGTGTGGCATGGCAGGGTTGCAAAGAGAAAGCCACTGCTCTCCAAAAAGAACATTGCTGCTTGTCTGCAGTTTGCTAAAGATCACGTTGACAAGCCAGAAGGCTACTGGAAGAAATGTTTTTGTGGACGGATGAGACCAAAATAAGAACGCTTCTTTTCACACCAAAAAGTTATGTTCGGAGAAAAGAAAACACTGCATTCCAGCATAAGAACCTTATCCCATCCGTGAAACATGAGCCTGTTTTCCAGGATGGCTTGCCATCATTGAAACACTGGAATGGGCTAAAATTCCTCCAAGCCGGTGCGTGTGCAGGACTGATCAACAGTTACAGGAAACGTTTAGTTGCAGTTATTGCTGCACAGGGGGGTCACACCAGATACTGAAAGCAAAGGCTCACATACTTTTTTGCCACTCACTATATGTAATATTTGATCATTTTTTCCTCAATAAATAAATGACCAAGTATAATAATATTTTGTCTCATTTGTTTAACTTCTAATCTACAATTAGGACTTGTGTGAAAATCTGATGATGTTTTAGGTCATAGTTAGGCAGAAATATGGAAAATTCTAAAGGGTTCACAACATTCAAGCACGACTGTACAGGAAATGCTCAGTAACACTGCCAAACATCAACGAAACTTCATGGTCAGTGAATGTACGAGTTGGTGTTTAAATGTCCGTGAGAGTAAAAAGTTGAGTGGATCCAGGTGTGGCATCTTCAGAAGACGAGCGTATCAGAACGAATTATGAAAATGAAGGCTGGTGCAAGGAGTGAAGCGTGCTGACAGTTGGAGTCTGGAAGTGAAGGTGACCGGGATTGTACAATAAGAGTAGCCTATATAAACAGTTACGTTCAACTACCTCTGGCTAAATACGATCACCATGAACACATTTAAAACACAAACATAACGACAAACAGGGTCATATAAACTTTTATTCATCTCATATTTCCCACATCTCCCATCACATGCTCTGCTATTTCACTCCCTGGTTCTTGTTAAGGTTAAACTGTAACTGTAACTGAACCAGTTTACCTAATGCACATCTTTGCAATGTGGGGGGAACCAGAATCATCTTCTTCGTTCTTCTTCTTTCGTTCTTCTTTCGGCTTCTCCCTTTATCAGGGGTCACCACAGCGAGTTAAACGTTTCCACCTCACCCTGTCCTCCACGTCCTCTACTCTCACCCCAACTCCCTGCATATCTTCATTTACCACAACCAAATAACTCCTCTTTGGTCTTCCTCTCCGTCTCTTGCCTGGCAGCTCCATCTCCAACATCCTCCTACCAACATATCCACTATCCCTCCTCCGCACATGTCCAAACCATCTCAGTCTTCCCTTTCGAATTTTGTCTCCCAATTTTCCAACCTGTGCTGTCCCTCTGATGATCTCATTCCTAATCCTGTCCACCCTAGACACTTCTAAAGAGAACCTCAACATCTTAAGTTCTGCCACCTCCAGCTCTGCTTCCTGTCTCTTTGTCAGTGCCACTGTCTCTAAGCCATACAACAAGGCTGGTCTCACTACTCTCTTATAAATCTTTCCTTTCACTTTTGCTGCGACCCTTTTGTCACACAGCACTCCTGACACTCTTTCCACCCTCCCGGTGTACCGGAGTACCTGGAGAAAACCCATGCGGACACGGGGAAGACATGCAGACTCCACACAGGCAGAGTCTGGGGTAAAAATCAAACCGGGGGTCTAGGGAGCTCTATGGTGACCACGCTAACTGCTTGTGATACAGTGCCACCCAATGTATAATAAGAAAGAATCAAAAAGTCAAGCGTTTTTCAAATGACAAACAACATAAAAATTAATAGAGATATGCAGATAATATTGTGGGAGTACAGGCTGTGCGCTAATATATCTATATAGTTCTCACCACAGATATGGACACTAATGATGACACTCTGAAGCAGTCTTAAGCTTTTCAGAGATAGACCCCAAAAAAAATTCCATCTCATCTCTCTGTTTAAAATCCAATTTTAGAATTATATTTTATTTAATTTTACACACACACACACAAAAAAAATCATGCTGACCTTTATGCTTTCTGGATATAAATATCGTAGGTGCGCCTTGAGTTGAAAAAGGTTGAGAACCCCTGTTGCAGAGGACAGCAGGCCTATAAAAGTGTCACAAAATTTAACAGCCTATAAACAATGGCACACAGACACACACACTTGGAGAGAAAAAGGGGGAGAGAGAGTCTCCTACTGAGTGTTGGCACAGTAGAGGCGTTGTTTGACAGAGACGTGGTGCTGGCTAATTTCCCCCAGCCTCTCTTATTCTTATCATGACAGTGTAGCCTCTCGGCTAATAGCATGTTTTAATTATCCCTCAGTTCCCATGTTCCTCCTGTGAACGATATGCCAGGAGGAAATCCCTCCTGACCTTTCTCACATTACAACACTGCTACTGGGCTCATTTGTTCTGCCTGTACCTCTCACTTACTTACTGTACAGTCAGATCTACATATAATACACACTCCCCCTGTGCGCACACAGCGCTACACATTAAAATACTCTTTTTTCATCAACTGACTTGCGTAGGGAGAGAGCCTGCAAGTGTGCAAAGCTAAAACAGGTATCCTCTGCTTGTTAGTGATGATGGGACACCAAGACTAACTAAAATCACCTAGCGTATTCTCTTGGCTGTTTAACAAGTGGACAGAACAGACATGCACCAAAAAAGACCAAAAAAAAAAATCAGATTATGCTGTTTACATGAGTACAGTGGTACCTAGGTTCGAAACTTGAAGCTCGTTGAATTTACATTTACATTTACAGCATTTAGCAGACGCCCTTATCTAGAGCGACTTACAATTGATACAGTCTTACAATCCAAGCAATTGTGGGTTAAGGGTCTTGCTCAAGGACCCAACAGTGACAGCTTGGCAGAGGTGGGATTTGAACCCTGGACCTTCCGGTCCATAGTCCAGTACCTTACCGCTAGGCTACCACAGTCCACAGAATTTGGTTCTCTACCCATTTTGACTAGATATACATGTCTCGCTTCTCGATGTTTGCTCGGTACTCGGCGCACTTGCTTAAACTTTCATGAATCGAGCTGCACGACTCATTGCAGCCGAAACTCGAGACATGATTCATGAGTCATGATTCAGTACACAGTGATTCAGGTTCGCAAAAGCCTCCACAGAAGGCTATTTTTTATCGTGTTTTGCTTTATTTTTTCATCTACAGTACTGTATTCTTAGTACAAATAAGTCTCCATGGGTCCAAAAAGGTTAGTTTATGAGAGTCAACAGTAGGCAAAACCAAAACTAAATGCTCCAGAACACAGGCTGCAGCCAGCATAGCAGCTACGCTAGCGCCCAAAATTCATCAAAAAGAGTAAGTGTTTTGCTTTTACTTTTCATCTTCAATCCATTACTCACTAAATTACATGAGATTTCAACACTTTATTATAAAATAAGCTGTGTGTTAATGCTTTTGGCCAATTGTAGGTTGATGTAAGTGTTTTAAACATTAACGTACTTATCATTACATATTATAGTATCCCGTCCATATCTCCGCTTTGATACAGTACAGACTGCTCTACAAAACCATCAGTAAATTTCCCAGTTCATGATACATTTAACTTATGATTGATTTCTCAGAACGTATCCCCTTCGTAAATCAGGGAGCAGCTGCACAATTCAACCGCATTAATGTATATGATGCCTTACACAGTGTGGATTTTCTGGGGGTGTGAAATGGATTAATTCAGTGTACATTATTCCTTATGGGAAAAACTTGTTCGGTACTCGCCGTTTTTGGTTCTCGACAAGCCTTCTGGAACAAATGAATGACTAGAACCGAGGTACCACTATTTGACATCTGATACCTGGTCATGGGCTTTATTTTATTTAAAATCTTTCTGCATCAATGGCTATTCACAACAAGAACATGGCTGCATCGATACCAGGCAGTAACATTTACACAGGGCTAACCAATTAACCTAACGCATGTTTTTGAAGTGTGGGAGGAAACCAGAGTACCTGGGGTAAACCCAAGTGGACAGAAAGAGGACATGCAAACTCCACACAGGCAGAGTCCAGGGTCGAACCAGAGATCTTTGGAGTTATGAGGTGACCGCGCTAACCACATGCGCCACAGTGCTGCCCATCTGATACCTGACCTGGCCTGAGGGCTCCACTAGTACTCGGCCTCAGGTCATTGTGATTGTGGGCTAGCAAATTGCAGTTGTGACAACCGCGCACCCGATGTTAATTATGTAGCCTACATGTAATGCAAGCAATGGGATTTATTCCTTTAAAAGATAACAGATTCATAATATGGATCATACAGGCATGAACTCTCCATAGACAGAGTGGCAGTAGAAGTGCCTGTACTGAATACAGCAGTGACTCTCAATATAACACTTTCATAGGCTACCACCACCCTCAAAAAAAAAAAAAACAGTTTATCAACTTTGTCACAGTTATTTATGATTATTTACATTTACATTTACAGCATTTAGCAGACGCCCTTATCCAGAGCGACTTACAACTGATACAGTCTTACAATCCAAGCAATTGTGGGTTAAGGGCCTTGCTCAAGGACCCAACAGTGGCAGCTTGGCACTTGGCAGAGATGGGATGTGAACCCTGGACTTTGTGGTCCATAGTTCAGTACCTTACCCGCTAGGCTACCACACCCCTATTTATTTGATTATTCATGACAGGAGCAGGGTTACCATCCATACAAATCAGACATATTCATTCCAATCTTTCTGAGCTTTAGCACATATTTGCTTCTTCACCCTGTTCCCCTTCCAAAAAGACCATTCCTGATCAAACTTCTTCGGCCTGTAGAAGGGTCAGCTTGGCCAAATTCTGTTATTGCTCAAGTGTAAAGAGAGGTCACACTAAATACTTTGCACTGTAGGCTGTAGCTGTTTTTTCTAATATTTTTAAATACACCATACAATGTCTTATATTTTCTGGTTGTATTCTTATAAAGAGACTGAGAAATAATTATATATGGTCACTATACCATAGCTATAAAATGGTATATCTAATCTAATGGATTCCCCATATTACTATAGTTCAGACTTGTTGGGCTATCTTGGGCACGCTTGGTCTTACACTTCAAAGGCTGGTGCTGTCTAGACTAGCAGAAATGACATGGTACCTTAAAAGGATTATGGTTTATACTATTAGTCTTCTTTGCTTGTTTGCTTTGGGTGTAAGGTGAGAAAACTATGCACTGTTCCAGTCCCTACATCCTATAGCACAGCATTTTAAATTAATAAAGCAAACACGCAATTTCCTAGTACTGCTCGATTTGCTCTTGCTTTCTCCTCACTGGAATCACCAGTGTGCACACCTGATGCTGGTGTGATGTATAACCGCAGTACAGTGGTACCTTGATTGGAACTCGTCGAATTTGGTTCTCAACACATTTTGACTTGTAATTACCTTGGTACTTGGCACACATGTTTAAACTTGTATGAGTCGAGCTGCATGACTCACGATTCAGTACATAGTGATTCAGATTCACAACACCCATTGTTCAGGGAAGACCTCTGCTATTTTCATCATGTTTTTCTTTATTTTTACATCTACAGTACTGTATTCTCAGTGCAAATAAGTCTCCATGAGTCCTAAATAGGGTCCCCATCGTATACAAGGGAGCACCTGTACAATACAACTCCATTCATGCATATAATGACTTATGCAGTGTGGATTTTCTTGAGGCTCTGAAACAGATTCATTCAATTTATATTATTTCTTACAGGAAAAATGTGCTTGTTACTCATCTTTTTCGGTTCTCGACAAGCCTTCTGGAATGAATTAACAAAGAAAACCGAGGTACCACTGTATAAGGAAGTATCGCTGAAACAGGATACACCGGAAGGTGCCTTAAAGTCATCTGAATGTATTCACAAAATCAATTCGACGCATTAGGAAGTCAAATATTTTCCCTCTTCCCACATTTTTGCTTGTCTAACAAAAAAACTGCAGCTAGGGGAGGTGACCTGTGACCTCTTCCTGCCAGCCTATTCAGCCATGCCTGAGGCAATTATAGAGCATGGGAAATTAGACAACACCACCTGACCATGCGTGTGCGCACACACACACACGCACGCGCATTCTCACACAAGGCTGAGAGGAAGCAATATTCAAACTAATTAGAATCTTTCATCAAAATTTTCAAACACCCTTTCCCATGTCTTTTCATTTCAAATTTCAAACAAGCTGCTTTACATGAATGAATGAGAACATGAGAAACAAAGAGAGACAGATTCATTTGAGGAGCCATTCTTTGTTGTCATATAGCGAGGGAGCAGAGAAGATGGTCAACCTGTTTACACCTCTGATTGGAATTACACAAGCAGACACCATCCCCCCCGCCAAGGTCCAAATGAGCAGGTCCAAGGGACAGTGAGAGCGGT